>LPNX010263604.1:6920-17119 GCA_001517045.1 Pseudotsuga menziesii
TCATTTTTGAGTATGATGATTTGTTTCAAGATCTGAAGGGGTTACCACCGAAGAGAGAGATTCAACATGAGATACATTTGCAGCAGGATGTGCCACTCCCGAACATAGCCATGTACCGGATGTTTGTAATGCAGAACGAGGAAATAAAGAAGCAGGTTCATGAGCTGATTGAGAAGGGGGTCATACGGCCCAACACTTCTCCTTGTGGCTCTCCTATAGTCTTGGTTCCAAAGAAGGATGGGTCTTGGAGAATGTGCCTTGACTATAGGGCCCTTAACAAAATCACCATTAAGAACAGGTATCCTCTTCCTTGTATTGATGATTTGATTGATCAGTTGAAACATGCAACTTACTTTACAAAATTGGATCTGTGTAGTGGGTATCATCAAATCCGTGTTGCTGAGCATGATGCTTGGAAAACAACTTTTAAATCGAAACAGGGTTTGTATGAATGGCTTGTGATGCCTTTTGGGATCTGTAACGCACCTGCTACTTTCATGCGAGTCATGAATGATGTCTTTCGTTCATCCATTGACGATTTTGTAATTATATATCTAGATGATATCCTTGTGTTTAGCAAAACTTGGGAAGAGCATGTTGTGCATGTGAAAAAATTTTTAGATGTACTGAGAAAGGAAAAGCTTTATGTAAAAATGTCCAAATGTGAATTTGCTAAAACTTCTTTAGTATATCTAGGCCATATTATTGGTGGAGGCCACCTACGAGTGGACCCAGCCAAGGTTGCTGTCATTGTAAACTGGCCAAGGCCTAACACCGTTACTGAAATCAGAAGTTTTCTGGGTGCGGTTCAGTATTGGAGGAAATTCATTTCTGGGTTTTCCTCCATTGCTGCGCCTTTGCATGCATTAACAAGTGTTAAAGAAATTTTTCAGTGGGGAGGCAAGAATCAGAGAGCCTTCGACACTTTGAAGGAAAAGATTAGCACAGCACCGGTTCTAACATTGCCAGATTTGCAGCAGCCATTTGAGATCGAAACCGATGCCAGCGGGTTTGCCATGGGAGCAGTTTTGATGCAAGGAAGGAAGCCAGTCTGTTACCATTCAGAAACATTCTCTACTGCGGTAAGTAACTATCTGACCTATGACAAAGAATTGTATGCTTTAGTACAGAGTGTGAAGAAGTGGAAACATTATATCATGGGAAAAGAGACAGTCATACATACTGATCATCAGCCACTTCAATATTTACAATCTCAAAGTAAAATACAACAAAGTAGGCATTTAAGATGGATGGGGTTCTTACAACAGTTTCATCTCGTAATTAAGTACAAAAAGGGAATTCATAATAACGTAGCAGACATGTTATCAAGGCCACCTACAAATGCTTCAATCATTCTTCAGAACAGTTCATTAACACATGAAAGTTATGTTGAACAGTATGCAGAAGATAAAGATTTTAAGAAAGTATATGCATCACTTATACATGGTAAAAAGGAAGAGAACTATTTTGTGCATGGTCAGCTCTTGTATCATCTCGGTAAACTCTGTATTCCAGAGAAAGAAAGAGTGCATGTGATCCGAGAGGCACATAGTTCATTGATTGCAGGACATTTTGGAGTAAGTAAAACATTGTTTGTATTGCAGAATCACTGTTATTGGCCTCACATGCAAGAAACTGTAGCTAAATACATAAGAGGTTGTGTTATGTGTGCAACAAGTAAGCCTAGCAATAGTAAATTAGGTTTGTACACTCCTCTTCCAGTTTCTTCTCGTTCTTGGGAAAGCATTTCTATGGACTTTGTAGGAGGACTACCTATGTCTAGAAAAGGGCATGATTACCTATATGTTGTTGTGGATAGATTCAGCAAAATGTGTATCTTAATGCCATGTAACAAGCAGATCACTGCTGAACAAACAGCTCTTTTATTCTTTCAGAATGTTTGGGTACATTTTGGGCTACCCATGTCTATTATATCAGAATGAGATTCCCGGTTCTTGGGAAAATTCTGGTCAACTTTATGGGAGCTTATGGATACCAAACTCAAGAAAAGTACAGCTTTTCATCCACAGACCGATGGGAAAATAAAGGTAGTGAACAAAACAGTGGTTCAGCTGCTCAGAGGATATTGTAGTAAACATCCTAAACTTTGGGATGAGCAGTTGCAGTATATACAACATGCTTACAATCATGCAGTTCATTCTTCCATGAAAAGATCTCCTTTTGAAACTTGTTTTGGTTATCTGTCAAAAACATCGATGGACTTCTCTTTTGGAAAAGATGCAGTGGATGGACACCATGATGCAAATAAAGATTTAAAGTTCATTCAGAGAATCCAAGCAATACAGTAGGTAGTTCAAGAACAGTTGGAGAAGAGCCAGGCAAAGTACAAAGCCAGGCATGACAAGCATCGAATTGATCATCAATTTCAGGTTGGTGACCGAGTTTGGTTACACATCACCAAAGAAAGGATGAAAGGTGAAGGTAAAAAGCTTAAGCCTATCAGGTATGGTCCTTTTGAGATCTTGGAAAAGATCGATACTAATGCTTTTTGCTTGAATTTTCCTCCATACATGCAAATTTATTCAGTTATCAATGTTGAGAATCTTAAACTGTATGAGCCTCCTATGATCATGGATGAGGAAATTAACATACAGATTCCTTCAATAGATGATTTGGCACTTGAATATATCAGAGAGTTGCAGGATGATGTTATTCTTGACAGAAATGTAAGAGCTTCACGAAGGGGGAATGCTGAGTACCTTCGAGTGGGGCTGAAAGGAATGCATCCTAGCAAAGCAAGATGGATGGAGATTGGAAAAGTGAGGGAACTTTACCCTCACTTACTTGCAAAATAATTAAGGCTTTTGGTGGTCCAAAATATCTCCAATGGAGAGGATTGATCCGGCGGATTATTCCTCGTTAAAGATCCAATATGGTACATGGTTCAGCAACGGCGGTTGGAAAAAACGGACGGAAAAAATACACAGATCGGAGGTCGAAAGAGAACTCCTTCTGCAACATCAGAGGTCAGAAGAGCATCTTCTTCCACAATGTCGGGTGGCCAAATCACTAGTCTATCTGCGGGGATAATCAAACGGCAAAAATATAAGCGTCGGGGCTCACAAGCCTTTCCCCTTCCGCAACGGCGGGGCTCGCAAGCCTTTCCCCTTCCGCAACATCGAAGCTTTTCGGGAGCCGTAACATCGGAGCTATAAGGGATTGGAAGTCGAAAGTGAAACAAGAGCCGCAACGACGGAGATATAAAGGCTTCCGGCACCCGCAACGACGGAGCTCACAAGAACTTCTCCGTCCGCAACTGCGGAAACCAAAGTGACTAAAACTTCTGGCTCAAAAACCAAATGACCGCTGATTGAGATAAGAGTTCATCGGAGCTAGTTGCTCGTCACTCTTCCGCAATGATGAAAGCCTGGATACCAAAAAAATTCCGACTCAAACACTGCAATACGCATGGCGCGGTGACATTTCTAAACGATTGGCAGTCTGTGCACAGTTTTGTTGCGGCAAGATTTCATCATGAACGAATTATTTGTAATATTTGGCAAAGCTTTCTTGGCAGTTATCATATTCGATCCGTCGCCATACTTGAGATGTCACTGAAAGGCATATGAACTGCCTGTTATGAAAAATGAGTTGGCATTTGGCAGGAGGATGTGAACAGTCATATTCTCTTTGACGCTTTGGCTCATTTGTAACGGCGAAAATGAGGCTTAAATAAGGGAAGCTGACAACCATTTAAGGGGGACTCAGTTCGTTGGGAGCACAGTGCAACTTTTTCTCTGTGATGAGAAGCTTGGAGAGAGCATTTCACTGTTCCTTTTGAAGTCGACTATTCTCAGTTATAACTTGGCTTCTTTTGTCTGTTGAAGTCCAGTTTGTAACTTTCAGAGAGGAGGTCTTGAAGACTTTGTTGTTAATGTCCAGTTTCTGTGATTAGTCCAGAACCATTTGTACCATTTTAAGAAATTAATTGGATCGGTTCCCATTGGAGAGGGACCCGGAGATGTAGCCCAGTGGAGGGGGTGAACTCCGTTATCAATCTCTGTTTGTGACTCTGGTTCTGTGTTTTCTTCCTTGTATTTGTCTATCATTGTTGTGGTTTTTCATTCCTGTTCTGAGCATTTAATTTCTGCTAATACTGTCCATTAATTAACCCATTGCACGCATTCTTTGACAACAAACTTTTAATGCACTAAAGTTGAGGTCCTACGGATCACTAAGTCCACCAGGTGTCCCTGAACGGTATGTAGGGGTGACCTGCAACTTTCCATAGATCGATGCTTGGGCCTCCGATCGATGAACCGTTGATTCCATTGGATTCATGATGTGGGATTTTAGCTGGGGGGGGCCTCTCCCTCCTGTCCATTGCCCAATGACCTTCATCTATGGTGGTTTCTAAAGCTAGGGTTTCGCTCAGTAGGGGACAATGTAGTCATGCCAACAAGGGCCAAAGCTGGAAAGCCACAAACGGTGGGGATGCGGTTGGCATTGCCATATTTCCTATGCCCAGACATGCTAGAAGGAGTTGACAAAATTCAAAATTGCTGCTCCGTGAGGTTTTTTGCGCACCGGGCCCAAGTCCACTAGGTGTCTCTGAATGGTATTTGGAGGTGACCTGCAACTCGCCATAGATCGATGCTCGGGCCTTCGATTGACGAACCGTCAACTTCATTGGATTCATGACATGGGATTTTAGCTAGGATGGGGTCTCTCCCTCTTGTCAATTTCCCGATGACCTCCGTCTATGGTGGTTTCTGAAGATAGGGTTTCTCTTAGTAGGGGACAATGCAGTCACGCCAACGAGGGCCAAAGCTGGAAAGCCACAGACGGTGGGGATGCAGTTGGCATTGCCATATTTCCCATGCCCAAACACACTAGCAGGAGTTGACGAAATTCAAAATTGCTGCTCTGTGAGGTTTTTTGTGCACCGGTCCCAAGTCTATTAGGTGTCCCTGAACAGTATCTAGAGGTGACCTGCAACTCGCCATAGATCGATGCCTAGGCCTCTGATCGATGAATCGTTGATTCTTTTGGATTCGTGACGTGGGATTTTAGCTAGGGGAGGCCTCTCCCTCTTGTCCATTTCCCGATGACCTCCGTCTATGGTGGTTTCTGAAGCTAGGGTTTCGCTCAGTAGGGGACAATGCAGTCATGCCAACGAGGGCCAAAGCTAGAAAACCATGGACGGTAGGGATGCGGTTGGCGTTGGCATATTTCCCATGCCCAAACATGCTAGCAGGAGTAGACATAATTCAAAATTGCCGCTTCATGAGGTTTTTTGCGCATCGGGCCCAAGTCCACCAGGTGTCCCTGAACGGTATCTGAAGGTGACCTGCAACTCACCATAGATCGATGCTCGAGCCTTTGATCGATGAACCGTTGATTCTGTTTGATTTGTGACATGGGATTTTAACTAGGGGGGGCCTCTCCCTCTTGCCTATTGCTCAATGACCTTCGTCTACGGTGGTTTCTAAAGCTAGGGTTTCACTCAGTAGGGGACAATGCAGTCACGCCAATGAGGGCCAAAGATGGAAAGCCAGGGATGGTGGGGATGCGGTTGGCATTGCCATATTTCCCATGCCCAAACATGCTAGCAGGATTTGACGGAATTCAAAATTGCGGCTCCGTGAGGTTTTTTGCGCACCGGGCACAAGTCCACCAGGTGTCCCTGAACGGTATCTGGAGGTGACCTGCAACTCGCCATAGATTGATGCTTGGGACTTCGATCAAAAAATTGTCGATTCCGTTAGATTCGTGACGTGGGATTTTAGCTGGGGGGGGGATCTCCCTCCTATCCATTGCCCGATGACCTTCGTTTACGGTGGTTTCTGAAGCTAGGGTTTTGCTTAGTAGGGGACAATGCAGTCATGCCAATGAGGGCCAAAGCTGGACAATGCATTTCATGCCAACGAAGGCCAAACTTGGAAAACCCTATCCCTAACTAGGGTTTATTGTTTAACATGCATGGCCCATAACCATAACCCTACCAAGGAAACCCTAATCCAAACCCTAATATTATCTTACTGTCACAACTCAATTCAGAATCAATCTAATGTCGAACTGAACTTTTTCAAATTTGGTGGACTTATGCTTCAAATCATGTTGATTCACAAAGTTGGTTCTCCGTCTTTGGATTCTATTGTAGTTCCTTTAATGCTGAGTGATTAGTCATTGGGTGCATGAGGTCTGTTGAATAGTGTTGTTGGTTGTTGATGAAATGTGAAGCATGTATCGCACTTAGTTTTATTAAATTACACTTGAGCATTGATTTAACTTGTAATTTAATGAATCTAAGCTCACATTTTTTAATTAGATATATCCAATTGGTGTGCAAGTAGTGAGTTCATTGAAACCTTGAAATACATTGTATTGCACTTATATAATAGTTTTTTTCTTTTAAATATAATAGTTTTTTATTTTGACATAGTGCATTCATAAGTAATAGATAATTCTCACAAATCAATACAATAGATTGACACAAGAACATGTGGAAACCAAAGAACAAATTCAAAGTGAGATGTATCATTCATTTATAACTGAAATGTCAATGTACATGTCTCCAAAAGTACATGTATCCAAAACTGTCCAAGCCACATGTACATGTATTGAAATGTACATATCCCATAAGACACATCAAAACTCAAGCTTCCTCTTGTTCTTTCTCGAGGTTGATCTTGTAGGCACAACTCTAGGACCAGTGTGCATCTCTGGATCCTGCAAATTAAATATCAATTGTTAAATCCAACTAACTATGTACTAATACATTAGTTTAATAAAATACCATATCTAAATTAACTCAACAATTATCAAAATGTTAATGGACATTGCATGAAACAATTCGTCATTAATGGACATCTCACCTCAGTGAGAGACTGTGACAAAGGGGATTGTGTTTCTTGTGTAGCAGATGGAGCTGTTGGTTGAACATCAAGGATAGTCGCATCCATGGTCGAACCAAAGGGGGCAGGAACTGCTGGTGGTGGTGGTGGTTACAGTCACCAAATCTTGAAATAGTTATAAATGTGCATGAATAAACAATAGACAACAATAACACACTATGTCTAGATCATGTTCAAATAGTTGTACCTCTGTGTGGCTTGTTGTTATTGTAGATGCCACATTGATTGCTGCATCAATAACTCCTGCTGCTGGTGGCTACAATCACCAAATGTTGAAATAGTTAGACATGCATGAATAAACATACGCCAACAATAATAAACTATGTAACGATCATGTTGAAATAGTTGTACCTCTGTGTGACTTGTTGTCATTGTAGATGCAACACTGACTGCTGCATCAACCATCCCTGCAAGGTTTTCAATAGTAAACTCTGGCTCTTGATGCAGTAAACATGCAAATCAAACATTAACAAAACATTTTATGCACTGGATTTCAAGTTAACCAAGAAATATCATCGAAGGATATACAAATTACAATGGTATCAGTATCTCCATGGTCGTGGACAACTTGACTCTTTCTAGGAGTAGGCCGCCTCATATACACATGACCCTTGTTCACATATGGCCTATGAGGAGATACAACTCCAAGAAATGGTCCAGGTGTTTCGGTTGGTGCCTATAGTCAACAAGAGTTCATATAGTTAGACATGCATGATTCAACGAACATACATGTATTTAAAAAATGACATTTTTTAAATGTTTAAAATGTTTACCTCTCTCACTGCTTACCCCCGTGAAGGATCTGGCATCTGCTAGTTTAATAATTATAAATATTAGACCGTAGATAGCATTAGTGAACTAACATGTACAATGTGTGGAAATTAACAAATTAATAAGTATTAAAAAACTGACATTTTTAAAATGTTTACCTCAGTGTGAGATACGGCAATGGGTGCTATATGAATCTCTCCACCAACCAAGGGATTAGTGGATGCAATTTCATGCCTAGATATTTCCTCGGTCGATACGACCATGGATCCTACCTCCATCACTGCTTTCCCCCATGAAGGATCTGGCATCTGCCAATTTAATAATTGTAAATATTAGACCGTAGATAGCATTAGTGAACTAACATGTACAATGTGTGGAAATTAACAAATTAATAAGTATTAAAAAACTGACATTTTTAAAATGTTTACCTCAGTGTGAGATACGGCAATGGGTGCTATATGAATCTCTCCACCAACCAAGGGATTAGTGGATGCAATTTCATGCCTAGATATTTCCTCGGTCGATACGACCATGGATCCTACCTCCATCACTGCTTTCCCCCATGAAGGATCTGGCATCTGCCAATTTAATAATTGTAAATATTAGACCGTAGATAACATTAGTTAACTAATATGTATAGTATGTGGAAATTAACAAATTAACAAGTATTAAAAAACTAAAATTTAAAAATGTTTACCTCGGTGTGAGATACGGAAATGGGTGCTATAGGAATCTCTCCACCAACCAAGGGATCAGTAGATGGAATGTCATGCGCCTCTGTAGAGTGTGGAACATGAAACTCTGGGGCATCACTGCCAGCATAAAGCATCAATTGCAAGTTCACAAAATTAATATATTAGCTCAAACTATACATATGTGTACAAAGAGGAAAATAAATGAAGAATTTATTACAATTAACCATATACATACATCGCTCAAAAACCCACTGAAGACAACATCTGACGAAAGACCATAGCAGGGATGACCACACGATGTGCACTTGTGAGGCTCAAAAGTAAGCTAGGAATGTGCTGATGGTGCTGCAGTAGTAGATGGTCCTGTAGTAGATGGGGGTACTGCACTAGTGGGTGGTATCGCACTAGAATATGGTCATGCACCATGACGACCTGGTGTATGTACCACACCAGGGACAGACGTCCCTTCCTCACCCATATGTTGAACCATAGTGCTATGGCGAACAACGACCTGTGCCAAACTCAAAAATGCATCACGTGTCTGTGGAATAACACGATGTACAAGTGGGACATCTGGCCCAGGCAACTGCTTGCGAGGTGCAGGGATAGGGCAATCAACGTCTCGAAGCCTGGCATTGGGTCGGTTTTGGGGCATCCCCCCACCGATCCCTTGAAACGCCAATATATCAAAAGAGTTTACGTGTTTACCCAACATGAACTCTACATACATCTTCCGAAGGAAATACAAGGGGATTTCCCTGTTGTTGTGTGGTGGCATATCAAAAACCTTATACCATCTGTCCATCCAATGATCAACAAATGGATGATATGTGCACCACTCGATAGAGATATGTGGCCTATTTGCATTTGGGATTTCCCCCGTGCGAGGGTCCCTAAACAATGAAAATATATGCTCTTTGGTAATTTTCAACTTTTTTATTGCACTGTAGCCAAGCCCATCAGCATACTCTTGTCTTTTTCCTTCTCTATATGATGTAATATCATATAGTATGTTGCTTGACAATGTAATAGTCTCAACAATTGCATCCAAAGTGGATGCAAGTGAACGTCGAATCCTATCACCACCACTAAAAGCAATACTGAGACCTCTCAACTGGGCAAGCTCAATCAGTATTTCAGCATTGGTGTCCATAGCTGCAACTGCAATAAAAAACAATAAGGAAATCATTAGAAATGTATACATGGTATATAATGACATCTCTTTAAAATTGAAAATGTAAATTAAGGAAAACTCAAGTAAGCAATTTAATGGCATTCACTTACATACATTTAAAAGTTAAAATTAAACATTTAACAATTAAATAGTGAGTTTCGTTCAACTTCTTTCTAGAAGCTAAGGCACTTCTTCAACCTCATTGGTGACTTTTCCATGTACACTTGGGTTTAAACTTCTTTGAATTTAGGAGTGAAATTTTGACATGTTTTGGCCTTTACGTCCCTTGGATATGTAAAAGAAAGGGGCAAGGGACTATTAGGACATGTGAGGCAAGAAAAAGGGTGATACAAGGCTGCCACCATATCCTCTAAATATAATTGACTCGATCATGGTTGGGAACACTCTCACGACGCACTCTAGGTAGTTCATGGGTGTTCACCATTTCCATTGTTGTATAACCATGGAAACCAACCAAAAGTTACATGGAAAATGGAGAATTTGTGGATTGGACTACAATTGGTTGTAGATGAGCTTAGAGACTCGACAGGTAGAAATATATTACCCATTGTTTTTGTTATTTTAAAAAATGGTTGATAAACCTAGTGATGCAGGGGCATAGACTGTTTGAGTAAAGTCATTTATGTCTTTGCTAGATCTAGGGATCTTAGGGAGACCTAG
>LPNX010263604.1:17512-47868 GCA_001517045.1 Pseudotsuga menziesii
AGTAGGGAAAAACCAAAATTCAATAATAGATTTATTATTGGTGGGCCAAGGCTAAGATCATCTCTCCTTCTCACTTTGGCAAAGTACAACTAGCAAGAAACCATGGGCCACTAAAACCATGTGCTTTAAACCACTAGTCAAGGTTAACCCTAACATGTAAATGTTCATTTTTAGTTATAAAGAAAAACAAGTCATTTCACAAAAACATTTGAATAAATGTTTAAAATCTTCATTTGATGGTAAAATGATTTTCAAATTCTAATTTATTCTGGAAATATAAATTTTAAAAATTTATATGGATTAGTTTACTCATTAACTACTCGACATTCATTGTTAGTTTTAAAGAAAGACAAGTAAAACAATTTTTTGAAATCTATTTGATTAAATAATTATTAATGTTACTCACCTCATTTTTTCATTGATATTTACTCTATTTTAAAATTACTTAAGCAAGTTGACCATTTCCAACTAGGAATACTTATTAGACATTTTTGAGCCATAGTTAAGATGGATCTATACTGGTTATTATTTTTAAATATTTAAAATTTAAATATTTTCATATGTTTAAATAAAATAAAATAAAACTATATTTTTTTAATGATTAGAATAAAACTATATTTTTCTAATGATTAGATTGATGGTACATTAATTTCCTCAAAGTGTTTGTCTTCCTTCCAATATATTGATTTCCAATAGTGATTGGGTTATCTTTCTATGACGTGTTTTTAGTAAATATTTAACACATATGTTGTTGGTTTCTAAGATGTAAGTGGGAAGGTTAAACATTTACAGAGTTATTTTTAATGTTTTTAACTAAAAATCTCTATACCTTAATATTCATATTCAAAGATAGAATAAAATTTATGTTATTCTTAAGTAATTTCATTTCATTAAAGAAATATCAATACTAAACAATGATAAAAAAAGTTTTAATCTAGATACTAGTATCAAAAGTATGCAAAAGGTATCTTATTTGTCCTTTGGTGGACAACTACATAAATATAGTTAAAACAAAAACAATTACAAAAGTCCCTAAACTGTGAGCCTTATGGTTTACATTAGTTAAATGTAACATTATCCTAATTATTATTTAGGATATTAGTAATGATGACTAAAAGATTTTGGATAAAATTGCTTAACCTAATCACTATGCAAAGTTAAGTTAAGATCTAGAAAATATCTCTCATTGAAGTGGCATTCTTCTTTGTAATATATAGTGGTAATATTTGTGTAAATATATTTGATTAATACTTTTACCTTTACCCTCATATTATTTGGTATCGAGGGCTTGATAAGGTCATGGTAGTCATCCATGAGAGTCATGAGAGAGACTCAATATTTTAGTATTCAACAATCTAGATCTAGATCTGGTTTTCAATCCGATATTGGTCTTCGACCTTCGATCCATTCAGCAATCTGGAAATCGTGATTTGACCTGCGGTTTACATGTCATCTGGGTTGCTACGTCTCTAGTCGGAGGACGATTCAGATCTATCTGCCATCTATACCAGATCTGACAATTTGAATCCTGCAGCGATCTATAGAGATAGATACTATGGTGCTGTGATTTGAGCTTGCGATCTACACCAGCTACTGCATGTGATCTACCAAAGCAAAGCAAAGCAAAGCCTGCGATCCAACAACGAAGTGTACAACAGAGATCTGGTGGTTGTGTGGTTCTTTATTTACG
Source organism: Pseudotsuga menziesii (assembly GCA_001517045.1). NCBI lineage: Eukaryota > Viridiplantae > Streptophyta > Pinopsida > Pinales > Pinaceae > Pseudotsuga > Pseudotsuga menziesii. Next base: position 19,203 of record LPNX010263604.1, read on the forward strand.
ATCTTCTTTTACACTGGCGTTCAACGATCTCATTCAACCACCAAACTCAGAAAATGACGTGCCGTTACCAGGTATTTCCAACATTAACCAAGCTGTGAAAAGGCCGCCACCGGCGCCATTGCTGTTTGAGGTATTGCATTTTAAGGATTCCAGAGCATTCAAAGTTTGCAGTTCATCGTTGTTGGAAGGAAAAGAGTTTATCAATTAAAATTTGCTGTTAATTTTTACTTGAAATTTTTTGGTTTACAGGGAGGACGATTCAGATCTACATAGGCAGCGATCTACATCTGTGCAGTGATTCTATTCTGCGATTTTTCCAATCTGAAATTGTGATCCGCGGTCTAATATCGTGATATGAAAGCGTTATCATCCACGACCTGCAAATCGCCATCAGCCAGCGATAAATCAAACTTCGAGTGATGCCGAACAACCATACTCCAACAGCGATTCAGAATTTGCCAGGTTGCTGGATATTTTTGTTTGTGTTTTCTCCGCTCTACTGCAACCGTCGATGGCACTGTTGTCGTATTATATTTGGACCTTTAATGGTTAAAGACATGTGAGGAATTGAACTTTTCTTCACCATTTTTTATTTATTTAAAAAACAACAAACAAAAACTGAGTCCTCAACAAAACCAATCCATTTGATTCATGCCATAACCATTATGATCTGAGTATTGTGGCCAAAGTGGTCATCATTTGTGGTATCATTTTAATGATGGATATGGGAATTATTAAAATGTTGTAAAACTGAACTTCTAGTTCATCAAAAGGAAGCCTATTAAAAAAAAAATAGAGTCCATTTGTAAAAACCTAAACATCATTTTTTTCATTCCGCAGGGAGATTTGAAAGCCATAAAAAGTTAAATTTTTATTGGAGATGACCTTTAAGAAGAATTTGAAATAATGCTTTGTATGCAAGGAGATGGTATTTTTATAAAGACAAGTGTGGAATTTTTTAATTAAAAAAAAGGAATATTTTTTTGGTGGCCGTTATGTTTTTGGCCTATCCTGAAATTGAATAAGGGGGTCTAAAGACATTGTTCTTGTGGATGGTGGTTATTGTCTCAAATGATTATTTTTGTGTGTCTATTTTTTGACATGCAAAATTCATCTTTGTAATTTCTTGTTGCATACAAAGGCATCATAAAAAGATAATTCAACAAGCACAAGAAATAAGCTCCATCAAATCAAAGGATAAATCAAAGCACTCTCAAGCATATATAGTCAAGCATTGTTAAAGAAGCAAGTGAGCGATTCAAACAACAAATTTAAACTTGAAGATCAAGTTCAAACTTCAAATTCACAATCAAATGTAACTTGCAATAGTCCTTTTGTAAGTTTACTTATATTTTTGAAGTAAAGTCAAGCCGAAATTTGTATTTGGGTGCATTTTCGGTTGAACCCAACACCCTTCATACTTTGCTCATCAATCGTTGTAGAAAAACATTTTGGGGAGAGTGACATATATGCAAGTGTGAAAGTGTCAAGTATAAGTGAGCGTGAAAACAAATCAATTGAAGTGAGTGTGAAGTTCAAGTGTTTTTTAAATGGAGTGAAGTATAGAATTGTTAGAGCTATTGAACACTCTAATAATCACTACTGCAAATAACAGAGTCATACTCAACAAATCAACTCTTAAATCAGTGGTAACCTGTTTGCAAGTGTCACAAGCAAAAGTTCAACTTCTTCAAGCACAATCACAACTACTCAATGATGAAATATGCAATCTCAAAAATCAGGAATCAATGAAGCAATATGAACAAGTCCTTCATCACAACCCTCTATTTGATGATGACAATGATGATTATAATCAACATTCAGTGCAGACACAATTCAGTGATTTGACTTCATAGAAAAATGAAGATGAAGATGAAGGTATTTGGCAAACCTACAGTTCATGTGTTGTCTTTTGAGTTTAATGAAGAAAACATTTCAAAGATTCAACAACTTGCAGAAAATCAACCTCAAATGATGTCAAAGCAACAACTTCGAAATGATCTTTTCAAGCCCATCATCATACCTTGGGAAGAGATTAGATACACCAAACAAAGAAAAGGACTTGGATATGAAAAAGATGTGACAAGTTTCATATTCCAGACTACTCTAAACCAATTCAGTTTGTGAGTGCAGGATTCATAAATGAAGAATCCAATCAAAAAGTCCATGAAGAAGCTAATCAACAAGCTGATGAAAATTACATGGAAGAAATTACTGAATGCCAACATTATCACCGAGTTGGTCATTTGGAGACAAATTGTTTTGATCTCCATCCTTGTCAACATTGTGGCAAGTAGAATCATTCATCAGAAAAATGTTCCAAGAGAAACAAACCCTCAAGGTTAAAAATTCACTATGGGTGGATCAATCCTTGGGAATGGACATCAACAACCAAGAAGTTGCATAAGTCTTACCGAAGAATTCAATCTAGAGTAAAGACTCATCTTGTAGCAGAAAGTTTTTTGTACCTGATAGAGTATAACTCCGGTGGTCCCCTTATGGCGTAGCTTTTGAGCACGGCCCTCACAAGATGAGATAACATGTGATGTTTTCACATGCCCACTTTGAGTTGAAATCTAAATGGTACTCTCTTGCATCTCAAGGGGGGGTACATTTACAAAATACAATGATGAAATGGTTAAGGATAAACCACATGAAAAACCCATAGCTTCTCACCTTTCATCTGACAAGAGGGGGAATATTGATGATGGTTGTCAAACTTAAAGTTTGGGAAACAATAGTCTGTAGATGGTAGAATCCAAATATCAACTTGGGAAACTCAAAGTAGTCTATAGATGGCAGACTCCAAATGTCAAAAGGAAACAATAGTTTGCAGGTGGCAAAATCCAAAGTTGCAGATGAAGAACTATAGTTTGTAGATGACAAACTCAAAATAATCCGTAGATGGCAGACTAATGAAAGCAATAGTCTATGGATGGTAGACTCATGATGCATTGAGATGTTAATCGATGCATAACAATGTTAATGGCTCATTTTAGAGAGCACTTCATTGATTGTAGAATGGTGATCTTTAGTAATTAGCAGAATACGCCAGCCTCTTTTAGCTAAATCACTTGGCAAATGATGAAATTTTTAAGCATACAAGGATTGTTCAGACATGGCAACTGTTCACTCTAGGATTTCAGTTCATTTTAGATGAACCATTCAGATTGACGGTTTTACAGGCATGTTTTTCATTGAAGCACAAAGGAAGGCTTCTGAAAAATTCATCATATTATCTTCAGCATTAGTGTTTATTGCTTAGTTGATACAGATACATAAACTTGTGATTGAGAGGGGGAATGTTAGCCTTATGGATTACATTAGCAATCACATAAGTTAAATGTCACATTATTGTAATTATTATTTAGGATATTAGTGATTTATCCTAATGACGACTAAAGGATTTTGGATAAGATTGCCTAGCGTAGTCACCATGCAAGATGTTAGGATCTAGAGAATATCTCTCATTGAAGTGGAATTCTTCTTTTTACTATATAATGGTACTATTTGTGTGAATATATTTAATTAATACTTTTGCCTTTATCCTCACATTTTTCCCATACTTTCTTCATAAACCACTAACACATAGCTCTAATCTCAAAAATGTTGGTTGTTCATAAGGCACAAAACAAGAGAAATCAAGGCACAAAACTAAAGCAAAAATAACTTTAAAAATATTGAGTTGCATAAAGAGAAATCATTGAATTCTTAATCTACATAAAATAAATCCTAAAAAAATCCTTGAATTCTTTGAAGGAAACCAAGCCTTCAGTCAATTCACCAACTTGCTTGGATCAGCGATCAACACAATTATTATGTTCCTTGAAAAATACTTAATGAAAATCCTATTGAAATTATTTAGGAGAATCTTATTACTAGAACACTAATGCTTTAGCAACAACACCTGTACAAGCATAACTATTTACCCAATCCACTAAGCCTATTGAAATTATTGAGAAGAATCTTATTACTAGAACACCAATGCTCACCAATGCTCTAGCAACAACACCGAGTCCACTATGACTAGTTAGAAAAAAAATTATATACATATTTAAACAATGGTATATCTTGATGTGACACCATTTTTAACATTATTTTTTATTGCACTAAATTTGTTATAAAGGAAAATAGCACCAAAGATAAAATACTTACGGGCAGTAGCTCATTTCCATAAAAAATCATTCATAAAAAACAACCAAGATTCATTCACGTGATTAATTGATTAAGGATTTCATTTACTTAAATATATAAAACAAAAACAAAAACAAACTATTTATGTGGGGTGAAAGCTTCGGAAGGCCAATTAAACAATTCCATGGAACCCATATATTGTTTCATTTATTTTTTATATTTGTTTTTAAAGACATCTACATAGTTTGAGATTGGTAACAATTATAAATGTAACACATCGAATAAATGTAAATTGTTATTTATTGAATATTTTATTTTTTATAATAAGAAAGTCAAAACCGGGATGTAATGAATTATTTGTATTTAATAATTAAAAGTACTGAGAGAAATTAGAACTCAAGTAGCTATTGAAAGAGTGTTTGCTAACCCACAAGAGGAAAATACAAGTGGCGAAAGCTGCTGAGTGAGAAATCAAGTGATGCAAGAAGCATCTTCCCCAAAATCACATCAAGACTCCTTGTGGAGTGCTAAAGAGCAAAAGGCTCATAAATGACCAAGTCCTAGGAAAAATACTATATAGTTGTATGTCCATTAAGAAAACAGGAGGCTAGCGATGGACAGGGTATTGATCTCTTAATGCAAGGGATGGTGCATTCATCGAATTTTGTCCTTGTGGTTCAACAAACAGGATCGAAAGTTCTGGATCAAGAAAGAATTGGCTTCTCTAGGAGTTGCTAGGAGGAACGACAGCTTCAGTTCTATTTTTCGGACAGTGGTGTCAGGTTCCCTATTCTATTTCTTATTTGTTTAAGTATTGTTAAAGTATAATTCGAGTATAGATATGAATCGTGATTACTTTTTTTTCAATAAATGATACTATGCATCTGTTCATATTTCCTTTCCTATTTCATGTAATGATTTAATGTAAATTGTTCTTTATTAGTAGAGGAATCAAAGTCTTATTATCTTAGTCTATTTTCCATTAATCTGTGTTGGGATTCCATACCCGAATTAGAGTGGATTTAATGGTCTCCTAATTAGGAGTCTGAATGAAGGTAGTATAGATCTGATTAAATATTTTAAATTATGTTGCATATGTTCTCTTAAAATATTTTAAATGTATCTTTAAACTAATCATATTCCTTAGAAGTCGATGTTTCTGATATAGATCTTAACTATGTTTTTAAAACTGTATTAACCTTATAAATTATTCCTATTTAAAAAACTCTGCTTCCAGAATACCTACAGTTATGGATAAATTCCATTATTATAAGTTAAACAATAATTCTCTTTCAGAAGCAAATTACTAGCTAAACAACGACATTACAGAAGAAACATTTATTTAAACTCCGAATCGAATAACCACAGAAAGAAATCAGAGTAGAGCTGAAAGGATTTGCATCCAAACCACACATCTAAATCACATAAACTATCCTAAGTATACAAAGTAGAACAGAAAGGATTTTTCAACCTAACCAAAACCGTAGATCTAAATTGGAAATTGCCGCAACAGTAATAAATAAACAATATGTCCAACTCAACGATATGAATACTAATTTAAATAACAAACAGTTACATGACTAATGTCGAATGGGTAACATTGCCCATTGTAACTAAATCGAGTTCAAACTTGTTATAAACAAATGAATATATAACAACTCACTGATCCATATCATAAATACAATAATCAGATCCAGTTAAATTCTAAAGAGTAAATCTAAATCATCCATTAAATTTAAACACTCGGTATTTAATCACGAGTATCCATACCCCGTGACACATCGCTTTGTCCAAAATAATTTTCCAATGCAATCAAATCAAAAAGATAATGTCATTCGAATTTCATCAATAAGTCCCATCGGATAAACTTAATGTGTGGTTGTAATCCCATTAAAATGGCATCCACCATTTAAGGAATCAACGACATGTACATCAAGATGGATGGCATGATAATGTAATATAAAGAGAGGTTGCGAAGCCATTTCTACAGCTAGTACACACCCATAAGGGTCTTCAATAAAAACATTTCAACTTATATTCGCAATAGTGGCAAAATCCCTTTCCTTAAGAGGTCTGTGAACTCAATGGGAAACCACTGTAACATACTTTTAAATTGAACCTTACCACTTGGTTGTTGGCAGACTCATTAAGGAAAACCGAGCACAACCACGTTGAGGTTTACATGCACATCCAACAAACTAAGAATCGTTAGTATACTTTTTAAGTAAAGATTGCAAGTGTTTGATTTTAAAACAAAGTAAGGAGAAATTTTTCCTCACCTTTGGAAAAGAAGAAGGAAGCTTGAGAGGAGGTGACCATGTTGCCACTCTCGTCGGCCAAGATTTCAACCTGCATTCCACATTATGCACGTGTTTAACAATATAATTTGCAACCCATAACAAAATTGATGTAAGAAGGCATGACATGGTAGAAACCCTTACCTGGCCAAACGAAGCTCGACTTAAAGCTTGATTCTATGATCATTGGAAGCTTCTCTAGTCACCTGCATAGTAACGGAAAAGAGTTAGAGTCATATTGGAAATCAAATTTATTATTCCTGGAATCTACAGCTTGAAACTTACTAGAAAATGAATGCAGAGAGGGCCAGGAGTCGACTCCTCTTAGAGGCCCTTACTTCTCCTCTCCCTGCATAATGAAGGAGAAACCCCAATTAAATATTGCATACACCATTAATCTAGAAATGAAATTAAACTGAGTGAAGAAAACTGACAAGTACTCATTATGTTAAAGGCTTGGTAAGATCGAAGCAGGTTTTTTTTCCTTCCTCACCGTGATGAATCAGGTAGGTCAAGGCCATAATGGTGGCCATTACCATAGATAAAAACCTTCAAGAAAAACCTTAGAATTAGCAGAAAAAGTTTCACTAACAGACTGCGTAAAGGTTTGGGAAAGAATGTACAGCAAAACCATGAATAGTCGATCTTGCTCCCTTCAAATAGGTATAGACAAAAACTGATGCGAAAATAAAATCCTCAAAAAGAGTAAAACCACATTAAAACCCTTGGCAAAATTGTTGTTGAAGATCACGGCAAGTGGAGGGTTGATATCCCTCTCGGACTAACCTCGCTTGCTTTAAAATTTTCATTGAATGCGCTTGGTTGTGCTGTCAACTTGCAGCTAGAGCAGATTCAATTGCCATAGTTAAAAACTTAATTGCATGCGTTGGAACTGTAACACACCACAATTCTAACATTACATTAACTAAAAAATAATAATTAAGAAGGAATAATATATTTACCCTAATATGATTGACACTTCAATTAGCCTATCTTCGAGAATTATTATGTGGCATTAAGAATAATATGAGAACTTAAATATTCAGTATGTATAGTTTAAAGAGACAGAGTTAAGTGCTATAACTATATTGTTTACTTGTCCATTAGGATTGAACTAGGAAAGATTCGATATTTTAAACTACTAATCTTACTTAGCTTAATATGCTAACTCAATTCTTACCCTGCAAGTGACCCAGCCACAGGTAACCCTAAATAATTCTATGCATACTTTACATATATTTGGGTACTAAGGAGAAAAGGTTTGATAGAAATGGTGTTAAACTTGACTATATGCAAATCCCTTACAATCGATGATTTAAACATTTTACACAAACTTTCACGTGCGAAATTGTTGGATAGCTGGAGTACATCAACACTAGGGTTGACCTCACTTGCACTTTCTTTGTTTACCCTTTTTCTTCGTTTTGGAGTTACATACGGTCACAAGGTTCACTATTAGTATGAGCTAAGCACTCATCTCATCGTGATACTCGTTCAGAGTTGGGTTATGAGGTTTTCTTTATGACGACTGATAAAAATGGAACCTATCCACTACGTTTCCAGATGTTGGCATGAAATCAACTTATGGCTGAATGTTTTGATTAATCGAGGTGTTGGTACTAGAGTTTGTACTAGACTACAATGTACAAAGCACAGACATCTTAATAAGGTTTGATAAGGATTTAAGGTTTAATGATTCAAGTCTTCTGGTGTATAGTAAAGGTAAAATGTAAGGTATATAGAGAGGCTCAAAACTAAACTACAGACCCATAAAAGTATAATAAAAAGCCAATAAATATAGTAAACAAAGTATGAACCAATAAACAAAATATTATATGATTACAAACAGTTAATCATATAAACAAAGATATTTTTTTAGACAAGAAGACTTTCTGTATAAAGAATTACGAACATTGGCATGTATAATGAGAAAATAGGATAATAACACCATCCATCATAAGATTCATTACAGGGATAACAATATCTGTATAAAAAGAGATCATAAACTGGCTCATATAATATTTAATCATTCATTTAACTTTCAATATACACTTACAGTTTTTAACAGAGTTCAGATTCAAAAGATGTCCAAAACTATATGACTCCCTTGCTATTAGTGCAACCCCCTTTTCCTACTTCATACTACTAACTTTATACAAAAATAACCTCTCCTCGAGAGTATCTGTAGATCCATACATGTAGGACCATAAAAGTTTGACATTATCTTTGAACCAAAAATATAGGATTGAGAAACCTAAAATAGAAATATTTTAACAAACTTAAACATAAAACACTGCCACCTAATTACAAGATAGATCTAATTCAAAAATTCTTCAAACAAAATTAACCAACTGTCTTATGAGTCGCCAAATTGAGCCAACCTGTCACAATTTTCGAGCAACTTCTGCTAAGATGGTTAAACCATCAAGAGCTTGAGACCTCTTTCAGATTCGAGCTAATTCTATCTCCAAGGCTGGTAATTGATCCTTCAGTATTTGATTCTACTCCATTAATTTTGAATTTGCTTACTGAACCAGCTTCCTTCTTTTAACAACTTCTTCCGAAACCCTTACTAATTCAACATAGTTAGTATTCATGCCTTCTAAGTCCTGTCTGATAATACTATTTTATTTCACCAACTGATCATTTATATGGTTCAAATGTACATTTTTTTTTTGTAATGCTGCAAGGCTTTTATGAGATTGAAAATCTCTGTTTCTTCTGCTCTTTGTTCATTCTCATTTTCAGGGTTTACAATCTATTTCTCTACATTATCAGAATATAGAGTCACATTTTCTTCATCTGGAACTTTGCAATTCTGAATATCTTCTATAACTTCTTCCATGTATAACCGTTCCCTAGTAGTTTCTTTACTCAATGGAGGAATCACTCCTTTACCTTTATCTATTGCAATATCTGGAATGGACTTGATGTTTTCTTCTATGTTCTCTAAAGCCTTTGAAATCATACCTTCGATTTTGTTTAACTGGAATTCCTCTTCACTGGTGAATTCATCAATCTCAATTAACTTTTCTTTCTGGCACTTAGGATTCAATATCTTTTTCATGCTCATGCGTAGTTTTTTGTCTTCACATCGTTGCCTTTGAACCTTTAGCTTTGGCATAAGTTTTATTGATGATTGGGGTTTCTAGCTATTGTAATCTTGTTGTCCCATTTTCTTCCTCTGCAACAGTTGGAGAAATAATAGTCACTTCCATTTCTTCAACCCTTTCTTCCATTTGATTTTGCTCCTTTTTCAACCTTCTTTCATGACTTAATCACATTTTCCTTCTATTTGTTTCTTATTAACATCATTTTTTCCTGTTTATTTCCTTGTTGTTTCTCTTCAATAGAAAAACCAGACCAAAACATAAAATGCAACCAACTGCAAGCTCTTTTCTCCAGCTCCTTATCAATCAACAATTTTATCAAGCCATGATGGAAGACACTATGGGAAGTGTAATCCAAATGGTTCTTAACCCTAGCTGACATTCTTGACAGGCTCTTGAGCAAATAAAAAGGTAAATTTAACTTTGAAACCCCTACAACATGCAACAAAAATCTCATGTGATATTTATATATAGTTGCAAATATACCCTCGCAGGTTACATACCTTTGAATAATAGCAAGAACCTGTTTCCATTCTTCTTTCAAGAAACCCCTAGGAATGCCCTGATTCCAGTCTATATTTTCATAACCAGGATGCAGAAAAAGATTTAAATCCACCTGAAAAGGTAATCTCTTGAACCATTTTTCTCCTTCAGTGGACAACCTAGAAGCCTCTGCTATTGACTGCTTGGAGATCTCAAAACTGATACTATCAAACTCGACCCTCGTGCCTATAAATTTTCTTGCAAACTATGTAGAAAACTTCATATTAAACCCTGTAATCTTCTCAAAAAATACAAACCATCCTACATTCCTAAGCATCTTTGCACATTGTGGATATTCTATTACCCATTTTATATTAGTGGATTCAAACCTGTGCGGTTGGCTGCTTGTCTTTTTCATGTTGCAATTGCAAATTGTGAAAAAATCTAGACCTTGAAACCCTGCTCAAATGATAAATGCAGCATCTACCAAAATCATGATATAATGAATATCAACATTCTAGTATAACCATGTTTACTTGCTATGATGGTTTGTCCATACCTACCATATTCTCTTAATGAAACATGTATTTTGTACAACAATACGCCTCCACGTATTCAACATTTCATTTTATCATTTAAACCCATGACTATAATATTAACATGCTTAATCATGATTTAGCAGCGCTTCAAACTTTCAAGAATTAAATAAGCTGCCAGAATATAAACATTATGAAAATGAAAAGTATTTAACCCCATTATACCATATAATGAAAGTTTGGGAATATAGATTTAAATAAAACTATGATCCAAATTTATAAACTTCTATTTTAGCAGATATAATCAACAAAGTATATACAAAGAAATGAACAAGACAACCCTAAACTTTCCTAAGGCCAAAGTTTAAACTAAGTTTTACAAACCCAGTACCAACACCTACTTCCATTTGGGGATGGATTTTCTGTGTGATCTGCTAAGAATTGTAGACCAAGTGCCTTAGTTGAAACTGAATATTATTAAACTCAACTAAACTGTAAGCTATATACAATCCATTGGTTAGGAGTCTTTATTCAAAACATAAAACTATACTGATATATACAATGAAGTGAACCTTTCCTTGATTTCAAATTGTCTAAAATTATTTCAAAAACCTCCCATTCACAAGGCCTGTAATTTCCTCACCTTCGAAGTTTTGTAGGATAAATGTATTGTTTCCCAATATTTTGGCAATTTTAAAAGGACCAACCAACATATTATCAAACTTACTATGTTTTCCCTTTTCATCTCTACGTGCATCCCATCCAAGCACCATATCATTCTCCATGAAATTATCTTCTTTGGCTCTTCTGTCAAATATTGCTTTGACTTTTCTCTTAAACAGTTCAACATTTTCTTGTTGTAACTGCACAATATAAAACATCCTCCTGCTCACTGCATTTGGTTCTTCTCTTAAATCCTATAACAATTTAACAACTGGAAAACTTAACTGCACAGGAAACATTGAATCTACACCATATACTAACTAAAAAGGAGATGTACCAATGGCTTTTTTGGTTGTGACTCGATCAACCCAGAGAGCATAGTTTAGCATTTTATCCCAAGTCTTCTTTTTCTGAGATAACATCTTTTTAATACTGCTAATAATGTTTTTATTTGTAGACTCTGCTAAACCATTACCTCGGGGGTACTATGGTGTAGATTTTTTAAGTATAATGCCATTTCTTTCACAAAAATTAACCATGGATTTGGACTTGAATGTTGGACCATTATCAGTTATCAATTCCCTTGGGCATTCAAACCTACTCAATATGTTTTCCTGTAAAAAAATTATGGAGTCATCTGTTGCTCTCCTGGTAGGAATTGATTCCACTCATTTAGTGAAAAAGTCAGTGGTTGTAAGGATCCATTTATGTTTCCCACTTGAAGAAGGATGAATCTCTCCTATAAAATCTAAACCCCATTTTTGAAAAGGACAATTGCTAGAAATAGGTTTTAGAGGCAGAGATTGTAACTTATGTTTCCCAACATAATTTTGAAATTCAATAGAGGCCTTCACTTAAAAATACACATCATTAAACAAAGTAGGCCAATAAAACCCTTCCCTTAATATTTTTTATGATGTTTCTTTCCAATACATGTGACCTCCACATGCTCCCCCATGCAAATCTGCAGTAACTGCATCAACCTCTGGACTATCCAAACATTTCAATAACATACCTCCAAGATATTTCCAGTACAAAATTTGGTCAATCAAAACATATTTCATGGCTCTAAGCTTTAATGATCTGTATTCACTTTTGGTTACATTAGGAGGACATTGCAAAAATAACAGAAAATAAACTATATTGCTATACCATAAAGAGTCAGCATATTTGTCATAAATTTGTTCATTATTTTGTCCTGTTGGTAACCTTTCCTCCACTAATTGATTTTCTACCAAATGAAGCCCTAAAGCTCAACAGTTGGAATCAGCCAAAATTTTAGCTAAACAATGTCCTTTGACAAGTTTAGTTGGCTTGATATCAACATCATATTCCATTATTTTTTCAATCCAACGGCCCCTCTTTCCTTCAGATTCAGGCTATGTTAATATCTCTCTTACTACTACATTTGGAACATATGCTACAATTTTTGAATGTAACAAGTAAATCCTGAAAAACTTAAGAGCTTTCGCAAGTGCATAAACCTGTTTTTCCAAAATATTGTACTTAAGTTTCGAGTCCCTCAATAATTTACTAAAAAATGAAATAGGTTGTTCAAGACCCTCTGCATTCTTTTGTAATAGTATTGTTGCTAAACTGTCTTCAGAAGCAAAAGAAAAAGTAATAAAGTCCTTAGAAAAATCACGAATTACCAAAAAAGGTGCTTCTGTGAGAGCTTGTTTTATTTTTTCAAAAGACAATTTCGCTTCTAGAGTCCACTTCACTTCTTGATCCTGTTATAGCTCAAAATGACACATCTCTTCCTGTGACCACTTTCCCATGATTCCGTCGCATTCGACACTTCATGAAAGTCACTGAAAAAACACCTAACTTGGAGGACCCATATCTTGATTTTTGTAACTCCTTTTGACCTCATCTCTACACCGTTGGAAAGGTATCTGTGTTAGCTAAAACTTTTCAGAAGACACCAAAGTTTGAAAATTCCTAGAAGTACCCTAAAAATGAGTTTTTTTATGTGTATGCAAGTTTCCGTAAGGAAACCCGCATACGTATGCGACTTGTTATATATAATACTCGTGTACGCCTTAAATACGCGACTTTCTACATTGCAACCCGCGTATACCTCCTCGTGTACACGACTATTGTCTCTGCAACTTGCGTACGCCTCCTGAAAATGTCAAAAAAATACGTATTTTGAAATTCGAGTAGTTTGGATAGTTACGCAACTGACTCCTTCAGTTGTAACTACTTTGTCTTCGACCCTAACTCTTCATAAAGCATATAAATAGAGGTAGGGAGGTCCATGAGATGGGACTTGAATCTTTGCATTGTTATGCTGGAGGATTTGGAGCTCTCTTTGCCCACACCTTTTCTCTAGAAGCATTCTCTTTGTGTTGCAGAGCTTGGAGGCTGAGTTCGTTGGAGAAGAGAAGCAACATAACCAGATCAAGGTTTCGTGAGGTGCCGAACTTGAAGAGAAGGTATACTTGTACTTTTTTCCAAGATTAATAAATATGTGATATCCTTCTTCTTCCCAAATCATTGTTCAATGTATGATTGAATATTTGTTTATGATCATATGCTTATGTTAATCAGAATGGTTTCTCATATTTCTTTGATTATCATTTCCTTATATATGGTCATATTGGTTTGAGGAAGGTATAATTCATTTTGTAGGTCTCTTGGAGCAAGAGGAGCAAGAAGAGGATTGTAGGGCTACCTGGATCAACCTTCATTTGGCTAAGGTATGAACCATTCTAATCTCTGAATCTTGTTTATCTTTTCTTGCAGAACCATTTTCATCCACCTTTTAACCCCAGTATGTTGATGGCCTCTTAAACCCTAGCCATAGGAAACTTTCCTTTACAACAGAACTGGCGACTCCGCTGGGGAGAGCCCTGTCTGTTTGGGGTTTCTCTGTCTTTCTTTCAGTCTTTTGCATTGGTTTCATGTCCTTCTTGCCACTTAGGAACAACTTCTTAGTCTGATAGAACACCTCCCCGGTCTTCCTAAGGCAGTTTTTTACCTTTTTGGGGATTTTTTCCACCCATATGCGAGTTGCAGATTGAACAATCGTGTGTCTGGTTTGGTACACGCGACTTTCTATACTGTCAACCCGTGTACGATACGTGACTTGTCAGTAATACAACCTGCATGTGCTTGTACACGTGACTTGTTGTACTGTCAACCCACGTATGACACGTGACTTATCAGTAGAGAAACTCGCGTATGCCCCTTTAAACAATGTTTTCATCCTCTTTTGTGGTTTTTTCTTCTGTTGGAAGGTTGTTTGGTAGGTCTTTTGGGGTCCTCTGCAGGTGCATGACTCCAGGGAGTTAGTACCATCCCTATTGGTTGTTCTTTATCTATGTGGTAAGTCTTTTTATAGCTTTAGGTTTTCTCTTTGCTCTTTCCCCCTACCCCCTTTGCTTGGTTTTATTTTTGGCTTACATTTCTGGTTAGCCTCTGTTAGTGATCTTTGTCTAAACTTAGAAGCTTATTGGTTTTTGTTTCCTTCTTCTTTTGTTGGTTAACTTCACCATGCCAAAATAGTTGACTTGTCTCTTGTGCAAACCTTCTTTCCAGGGAGGGTTTATACTGATTTTAGGGCATTCTAGAGTCTGTTTGGTAGTTGTATAGCAAAGTTCCTTTTGCTTTGTTCTTATTATCTGCATACATTTAGTTTGTAGGTAGTTTTTCTTTTGCATTTATAAAAGAAAAAGAAAAAAAACACATGTTTGCTTTATATGCATGTAGATTATTTTTTTAGTCTAGATTGTATGGCATATCATTGTTTTTGAAAAAATAAATAAAAAGAAATTGTTCTTTTGTGGCTTTCAAGTTTCTATTTTAAAAAGAAAGAGAATAGTTTTTGCTTTTTGTATTTCATTTCTCTTTGCTTAGTCATTTTGTTTCAACTTTGAGTCAAAACACCACATAAGTTTCACGCCATTTACCCTCTGACTAAAAACAACCCTTAAAATAAACGATATAATTTAAAAATTATTAGTAAGTTTTATTTTATAGGGTCATACACCAACTAGCTTAGGCTAGACTTATGGATTAGGAAGTTTAAACTCCCCACAAGTGTTTAAATTTAGACGTAGTTGGCCAATCACTAGGTAAATCCTCTTCTATGTTGATTGTATCTAGGAAGCTCCTCTCAAACAGAAGTTAAGCATGAGGCTGCGTGGAGGCTTGGATTGAGGAGATAACCCTCTCATTCCTTGTCAAAGTGTAGACCAAGGTTTTTGCGCATCTAGGGATTCTGTCTTAGACAAGATTTTGGGCTTTGATACCCTGTCGATGCGTACGAACCAGGCTTGCGACTATCCCCCCAGACTGTCAATATAGTTAAGGTAGCCTTTAGTCTCTTTGACATCTAGGGTTCATACACAGGTACACCAGAAGGCTATTTCTGGTTGACCTTGGATGGGCTTGGAAGGTAACCTCGGTAGAAGGTGTGGGAGGACGGTGGGTGATTCCTCCACTTGTGCCTAAGAACATCTATAGGGACGCCAAGTAAATATCTATCAGCCTTCTTTTGGAAGGCATATCTTATACCTATTTGTCTGTTTGGCTTTAGGAATTTCTAGTGAGTGTTATGTGGTTTGTCTGTGCTTAGTGTGCCTTTAGGTGTGTGCTTTGTAATTTTGGTTTCCTGTCAACCTCAAACTTTGTCTCCTGGTTTGAAACTATGGCTAAAACCCCTTTGAACACCAACCAAGAGATCCCCATGCTGGAACTCCTTGTAATGTTCCTCTCACAGGGAATGTTGATGTTCCTTTGATCGCCACCTTGAATCTACCTAGATTCACCCTAGGGCTACCGGTGTGGTTGTTTTCCACTCCAACTGTCATAAATGATCCTGATGCTTCTCAAGTAAGCTCCTTATATCAAGGGCATCAAAACACTACTTCTCCTTCACCTGTAGTTGATTCTCCTCCTCCTTCTACCTCATGCGGTGAAAGTACTGATACTAGTAACTGACAGTATAAAAGGAGTAAAAGAAGAAGGAATAGGAAGAAGGAACATAAGCAAGGGGGCACCCGTTCAACCTCTACAGGTCAAGTTGAACCTCACTACCTTGCCTTTGCAGTTTATGCTGGGGGCACCTATCCGACCTCTGCAGGTCATGTTGGATCTAAGCACTCAACCTCTGCAAGTCAAGTTGATCTTCACCATCCAGTCTCTATTGATAATGCTGGTGGGATCCTTCCAACCTTTTCAGGTCACGTTGGATCCAGTCACTCAACCTTTGCAGTTCATGTTGAGGGCATCTGTTCAACCCCTGATTGTCAAGTTGAACCTCCCCATCCAACCTCCGCAAGTCATGTTGGATCCATTCACCCAACCTCTATAGTTCATGCTAGGGGCACACACTCAACTGCTGCAAAGCATGTTGATCCTAACCATTTAGCCTCTGTGGTTCATGCTGGTGGCGCCCATCCAACCTCTGCAAGTCATGTTGGACCCAATCTCTCAACCTCTGCGGGTCATGCTGGGGGCAGTCTCTCAGCCTCTATGGTTCATGCTGAAGACAATCTGTCAACCACTGCGAGTCATGTTGACACTGTTGAAAAGACTACCCATTCAAAACACAAGTCCAAGTTTCCTTGTAAGCTTTGTGAGGGAGACCACCTTACTTATAAATGTCCTTATATCACGGAGCTGCAAAGGGTTTGGTTTCATGGTCATCCTGTTTTTGAACATCTTGAAGTTTTTCAACAACTAGCCTCTCTTAGTCAGGTTGGACCCAATCACCCAGCCTCTGGTGGTCATGCTGGGGGCAAACTCTCAGCCTGTGTAGGTCACGCTAAGAGAAAACAGTCAGCCACTGCTAGTCATGTTGACACCGTTGAAAAAATTGGTCATTCGAAGTGCAAACTTAAGTTCCCTTATAAGCTATGTGAGGGAGATCATCTTACTCACCAGTGCCCTGCTATCACAGAGGTGCGGAGAGTGTGGTCCAAGACTCAATAATTTCCTTCTCCTGAACAACCTATAGTTTCTCAACAACCTACTCAACCTTTGTTTGATCAAGTGGTCGAACCAATCTCATCTTTGTTCGATCCCACTCTTTGTTTGGGTGATCCTGATGTGATTGAACCAATGTCATCTTTGGTCAATCCCACTCTCCCTTCAGAGAGAGACTTTCATGAATCGGTTGAATCGATTCCATTGTCGATCAATCCCACTCTTCTTTTGGAGAGTTAAGTGTCTGTTAGTCACATTTTCTTCACTGCCAGTTCAGAACTTACTAAACAAGGGGGCACTGAATTCTCTTTGGATCAACCCCCACCAAGCTCTTAGATTGCTTCCTTTGATTGGGATAGCCTAGTTGAGCCACGCCTTCCTTCTGACGTACCTTTCCAGATAAATGTCAGAGTTGAACAATACACGATTGCTAGTTGTATTGTTGATGAAGGAGCCTCAGTTAGTATTTTGTCTGCTCATGCTTGGCAAGGCATGGGATCTCCCAGCCTTGTGTCGACTGCTAGTCAATTATTGCCATTTGATAGAAAAAATTCTATAGCCTTGGAAATATTTCTCAAACACCTGTTACTTTGGGTGGGAAGGCCATCTTAGTTGCCTTCATGGTGATAGAAGACCCCTTGGAATTCAATATGCTTCTTAGACGTGATTATGTCTATGCCATGCAAGCTGTGGTGTCAACATTCTTTCGTGTGATGTACTTTAATCATGGCGAATAAATTTTCACTATCGATCAGTTGGATTTTCTTGATCTGTCTCCTGACCCAACTAGAGACCAGGTCTTCCCTTTATTGATTCCCAGTGTTTCTATAGAAACTACCCTACCATAGGTGAGCTATGTGGCATCATGTCCTTTGCGTTCAATTGCTATTGAGAACCAGCCACTATTTTCATGCTTACCTTCTCGGGACTTGGTCCCAGCAGTTGACCAAGTGAGTCATCCTATACAGACCATGGAGCCTGCTTTCCACTCCGTTCATCCATTTGAAATTTTAGACATGTGTCCCATCTCGGATGATCTCCTTCCTTCGGATGAAGTGTTCCTACAATATTTGATACAGTCTGGCCTTCTATTAGATGTTGGTTTAGTTGTGACTAAGTATAACCCCGACTTGCTTAATAAACCTGATCTTTCTGTTGATCGATCTCATTCTTTTGGTCTTGTTGAGTCTTTTGAATCTTCCTTTGAACCACCTTTGAACAACAAATCAATGATCCTGATGCGTTGGATTTTTCTTATGAATTTTTCAACTCCCGTGATACTGAGTTTGTTCCTACAGACTCTATCTCCCTTGTTGATTTTTGCTCTCCTTCCGAGGTTGATCTTACTGATTATAAACCCTCGAGCCTTGGTGCTATAGAATCCTCTTCAGTCAATTCTTCCTTGACTTTACCTTTTGTAGAAGATAGCAAAGTCACATGTCTTTCTACCAAAGTGACCTGAATGATTGAAATAAACTTGGATTTAAAAAAAATGGGTTGAGTTTTTTGTTGGCACGCACAAGCTTCATCAATGGTAGTATTAATTAGATTAAAAAAACAATATATATACATTCATCAATATAACATGTGATTCAGTGAGTAGAATACCTCCATTGAGCCACAATACCAAAGGTTTTTTCTTCTTGTCCAAAGCAGCCTTGTAGAACCAGTAGAAAAGAACCCTTCCATGTTCTTCCTTTATAGTCACGTAACCAACCAACATACTAGTTGAAGTCCACATTAGGCTGACCAGGTGGAGTAGTCACTAAATACTTCTTGGATTCAAATTTCTTCTCAGTTTTCCATGCAATTTGACCATTAATACATTGTATATTGATGGTGGTCATAAAAAACATCAGACTCATCCAAACGGGAAAGTAAGATGCCATTTTATGTGGTTGATGTATGAGTGATCGAAACAAAAGAAATGTACAATTGAACGTTAATCCCACCACCTTACCTTATTGTACCGACCCAAAATCCCGTACATGACTTCAAAACATTGTAGATACAAATGGCTTATTTGAGAAGTGGATCTTATACACAATAATATATCACATACATTAATGAAATTGAAATTTAGAAAACAATTACCATTACCATTACCTGGATCACATGGTTCGTAAACTCCACTTTCTCCTCCTTCTCTTTAAGCGTTCAGTATTCCGCATACAGAACACCAATGAGATACTTTGTCCAGCTTCTCCTTACACTTCGACTATGCAATAAACATCATTGGAAAATCATGAAAATAAGCTTAAATAATGTAGTTTGCTACACAATCAAGCAAATAAACCCGCTTGCAATGCAAAACATGATACATAAGGTAAAAATTGACCTCAAGAATGAAAAATGCCCCTTAGTTTCATTGTTCCACGGGTCAATTTGACTTCTTGTGGCAACGATGGGAATACTCATCCAGACAGCTTCTCTTGTCTATATATTCTCGTCTTCGCTCAGCATTACGGTTTCTACAAGAATAGGCAACGAACTGGGAGCCAACAGGCCTCACAAAGCCCGGATCGCCATGTTGGTGGCTATCTTCTGCGCCATGGTTGTATAAATATTGTCCATGACCTTCACAACCACGGTGTGCCATGTGTGGGGATGGTTGTCTCTTACAACAATGGCCATGCCAATTGTAGGACTATGTGAATTGGGAAACTACACTCCGACAACAGGTTGTGGGTTACTCATAGGAAGCACTCGTCATTCTATTGGCGCAAATATCAATCTTGGCTCATTTTACATGGTAGGCCTTCTTGTCACGATGATACTAGGTTTTATTTTCAACACAAGCTTGGTCCGTTTGTTGTTGGCACTTCTTGCATCTCAAGCCACCCGTGCTTCCTTGATGCTCCTCATTCTCCTCAGGACCGAATGGAAGCTTCAAGCTCTTAGGGCCAAACAATTGACTAGATCATCATCAACAACACCCACATCTCTAGCCACATCCATTGACACCCCCACATATAGACTAGACTGGACATGGACAATAATAAGAAAGAAGCTCTCATCTCGGCCATTAAGGTCATGCAGTCGGACGTGATAATAGAGATAAGATGATTCATTTGTGGCGTTCATACAAATACATGCATAGCTTCCCCAAGAATGCAAAAATACTGTATAATCGATCTATGATATGTAAACTCTAAAATATCAATAAGAGGAAATGAGAAACAACCCATTAATTGCTTTTGTATGTGTCTCTTTTCTCTAACAAGGTCCTTTATTTTGAGAACGAAGGTTGTGATGGTTAACTTGTTGCGTTACAGCACAGACATTTTTTTTTTACTTTTAGGGTTGTGACATACTACCTAGGGAACCCCTACCTTTTACTTTGACCCAAAAATTTGGTACACTTTTTGGTTGCTATCAACTCCCACTTGGACTAGACCACTTTTAGTGGAACTTAATAAAAAGATATTTCTTAGTATAAAGACTTATAATATATAAAAAAGTACACTTTTCACCCTGTACACAATGCGACAAACTCACAATATCATATAATAAAATATTAAGGAAGACTTGTGTCTAGCATTCTGGCGATAAAAACTCAAACTTTTATATGGTGAATATTTATGGATTCTTTGTGTCTTTTACTAAAAGGTAAATGTAAACAATATTTACTCAAGTAAATCTGGAGAAGGTGTGCTGCATAAATAAAACTAGCATTCAACCACAAACTATATNTCAACTCCCTCGACACTTTCCAAAACATAGAAGCTTGAGCTTAGAAATCTTCACAAAGTTTTTCTTTCTTCTTCTGTGCACACTTACACACTTTTCTTCTTCTCTCTGTGTATTTCTCTTCTTCCTATATATAGATTTTACAATCCACTTCTTCTTCATATAGACACACTAAAATTGCTTCTCTGTGAAGCAACCCACTTACATTAAAGACTGTAATAACAATCTAGTACCTAAAAACTTAAATGACCTGGTACAAACTCTGAGAGAGTCAGCTGATATGTTATGTGTATCAGCCAGTAATTACGTAGATATATGTTTTTATTAGAGATTTGGGGTGGACTAGGACCTATGCTTTTTCATCTACGGACGAGGATGAGACAAGTGTACTATGGAGATTGATTCTATGGTAGTCGTTCAAAATTCTAAATAAACAATTATAAAAAATGAATATAAAAAATAATTGGAAGTGAGCTGATAAATGGATCAATGGTAGCAATGAATGGAATATAATAATAATAATAATAATAATAATAATAATAATAATAATAATTGATAGTTGATAAATGGATAACAAGAAGAATGTCCATGCTAACATCTAGCTAGGCATGGATAACTCAGAGTTAAACCCATTTAACTAGAAAGATATGAGCAATAAAAAATATTTCCAAACTATCTTCCATTCCATAACTATCTCTCAACCATTTGATCCTTATCCAGGTGATCCAACAACAAACTAAGTGGATGTGCTTGTTAATATTTCCAACTACAAACTAAGTGGATATCCTAGTTAATATTTCCAACAGTTAAGATCATAAAACTTTAAAGGATCTTAACTTAAAAAAAAAAATTGAGTAATTAATATTTCCAACCGTGAAGATCATACAATTGTAAAGTTTTTTTTTTCCTCATAAATCTATGTGACGATGTGACGGTTTCTAGAATTGAAGAGTGAATTTCCAGTGTACAAAAAATGATGTCAAGATAAACAAGCAAGTTGATCAATGGGATGGATTTGGTGCACTAGGTGTCCAACTTCATGACCTTAATGGAGATAAGAGCTTCCTTCTCTTTGTTGTCCATGTCCAATCTGTGTGTGGGGGTGTCATTGGATGTGGTTGGAGATGTGGTTGTTGTTGATGATGATCCTGTTGGAAATATTAATTACTCGTTGATCCATAATCCAATCAGTCGACTTTGTCAGAGTCTGTAGCAGGTTAGAAAGTGCTAGAGAATCTGACAAGATAAAGAGTTTAGATTTTTCGTATATAAGACAGTAGAATTTAGTTGCTGAAGCTAAGTTTCTAGGTAGAGAGTAATTACAATCTTTAAATGTTAAGTTGGTTAGTCGACATAAATCTTCTATATGAAGGATGAAATTGTAAAAAAAAAAAAACAGAGAAGAGACAGACAAGCAACATAGAAGAGAAGTGTGGCGAAGAAGAAGAAGGAAAACTCATTGAAGAGTTTGGCTTCTGTGTTTTTGCCAAGTTTGTATTTACGGCTAAAAGTTTTGTTATGCCGTCATATGAAATATAAATCCTTAAGTTTATGGTTGAATGAATATTTCAGATAGCTGCACATATTCTCCATATTTACCTGAGTGAGTGTTGTTTACATATACTGTGAGTGAAATACATCAAGAATCCATGAATATTTCACTGTGTAAAAGTTCCTAGTTTTACGCGCAAGTTCCTAGTTTTAGGCGTAGAGGTTCGACACAAATCTTTTTTATTATTTCCTTATATGATAGTGTGAGTGATTCGCAATATAGTTGTGTTGCATTTAATCCTAGGTTATCGCAGTAAAAAGTGTTTTTCATATCCCTAAGTCCTTAGACTAGGAAATATAAAGTTATTGTGCGAAAGTGAAAACTTGTTCGCACATGAGTTGGTAGCAACCAAATTTATGTCGCAGTAAAAGCTGGTTGAAGCCAAAGTAAAATTCCTTCGCAGGTGAAGAGTCCATCGCAGTAACTCTGTCGCAGCGCAGTAACTCTTGTGTAGTAATTCTGTTGCGTAGTAAATTCCGTCGCAAGAAAATTGAGTTGCAAGTTTTGAAAAAGTAAAAAGCGGAAAACATAAAGGTTGTGCTACGTGGTAACTCAAGTTAAATGCCGCGGCCACCACTTTTTTTTCCTGAGATCTGGTATCAGAGCTAGTTTAGGAAATAAATCTTGTCCTAAAAGGACAAAAGTAATTTTCTAAGGAAAGTTAAAAATTAAAAAAATGGCTTCTACTTCCGGTTCAAATATGTTGAGTTTACAAACTCCGATTTTTACAGGAAAGAATTATGAATATTGGCCTCTAACAATGAAGGCTTTGTTTAGAGGTCAAGATGTTTGGGATATTTTTTAGAATGGTTATGCAGAACCAGCAGTTCAAGCGGCATATAATAATCTTTCACAAGCTGAGAGAGATATCCTGAGGGAACAGAGGAAGAAAGATGGAAAAGCTCTGTTCTACATACATCAAGCCATGCATGAAAGCATACTCCCAAGAGTAGCAGCAACAATTACCATAAAGCATGCATGGGACACATTGGGGACAACTTATCAAGGTTTTGGCAGATACATGGGCGTGGTAGTCTCTTGTGTTCAATCCATTATTTCCAGCAAAAATGATACCTCTTTTATAACCCTGTGTAGAGTGATAACCGAGAGATACCTTTTTCGCTGGTGAACTAAAATTATTGTCGACTACGATATCTGTGGATACCATAATGCTATGATTTATTTTTTTTAAATATTTAGTGAAACTATTATTAAATGATGTTGAGTCTGTGGTTTAAAAAAACTTCCTTAACAAATCTTCATTAAAAAAATGATATCCCTCCAACATTTACGACTTGATCTCAGGCTACAAATGTGTGGCGTTGGCAAATTGATTAGATATTAATTAAATGGTAGTATTAATTAGATTACTGAATCGCATACCTACATTTTCTTCGTGTAGTTGATGATGCTACAAGTCAAGCTCAACTGTATGAACAGAGAAAATTAGAGGCTATGATTCATGTTGAATTACATAAGTAAGAAATAATGTTCATTATGCAGCAACAACCACCATCAGAAAATGTATCCATCAAGAAACTTAAACATTTAGGTAGCTTAGATATAACTTTGAAATGCTTGATTAGTTTATTAATGAAATATCTTGTACTCTTTTCAAGGTGGAAGAGGAATTCAATAGATCGTCGGAGTCAATATTACATAAGATGTCGAGTATTCATGCCAACCCCATATCCATAAGATACAATGCCAGCAGAAGCAGAGGAAACAGATGTAAAGGTGGGCATAGAGACATGAGAGGCAAATCCCATTGTAGTTCGAAATCCAGTAGTTTGGGATCCATAATCCCTTCCAGTCCCATTTCTAGGTACAAATACATATCTATTTGTATACCCTCTAGTCTTAGATTGATATCCAAATGCAGATCGAGCAGTTTACCTGGATCTAAAGCAAAGGCAACAATTTTCTCTTCTACATCAATGTTTTTTACAGGGAACTTGGGGTCCTAGTTAAAATACAATGACGCCAATTTTCTCTTCTAGGGTAGTGAGTTGGTCTCTTAGTTGAAGACAATCATACAATCATAATGCTTCCTTCTTTTAAGTGTCTTATCTCTTGAACTCTTATACCTACATTTTTGACAACTCTATTGTGGTGCTCCTTGACATTACCTTTTCTTACCCTTTCCTAAGTTGCATATGAATTCCCTTTATTTCACTTCATATTCTTCCCCTTAGGAAAGCCTCTCTCTCTCAATTGGAATTTTGGATCATTTGTGTTTATATGTCATTAAGAGTTTGTGTTTCTATGTCATCACCACTTCACCTTTCGATGCTCTTGGACTTTCTTGGGGTTTCCTCCATTAGTAATACACTGGTTGAAGCTCTCACGATTGTTGTCTCATGTCCATTTTCTCCCGTTTATCTCTCCCATTAATTCAAATCAAAAGGTTGTGCTTCCTATGGTGTGCATCCCTTTGTTATGTTGTTCAATTAATCATCTATCCCCTTTCCACCTCAATGGAGGCTACACCATAGTGTGTAAGAACACAAATCAATTCCCTAGTGAGGGAACACAAGCTTATACCATTGTGATTTATATTTCTTTATCTTAGATCTAGGTTTTGTTTGGTTTTAGATATTCAAGCAAATGGAATTTGGAAGCCATGCCAGTTTTCATGTCCAATGTTAATAGGTATGTCAATACCTTTCTTCCAAGTTGTTACGTCTAATTAGTAATTCCAAGTTGTATGTCAAAGTAGTTAGTTTAATTTTGTTTCTTTTACTTAAAATATATTTAGTTAAGGATCTAACATGCATTGGAAATTATCTTCTTTTCTCTTTCATTTTAAAAATAATCTTCTATGTTGTTAATCATTCTTCCTATATATTGTAAATGTATGTAAAGACCCCTTCTTCCCCTTTCATTGTAATATATCATCAGATAAGAAAAATAAGAAAAACCCTACTAAGAGCACTAGCCTAGCTACCTCTACTAACTAGTGTCATCATCACTTTAACATTTCACGTATGTATGTTCTTGTAATCATGTGTTTTTAAAATATGTGTTAAGGGTTTGATTTAAAATAAATATCCAAGGGATCTCCTCCCTTGGTGTCACTCCATCATATGATCAAACTTTGTCCTGTGCAAACAATTTTTTTAAATGATGTAGTTTGAATTTTGTTTCCCCCTGTGATCATTGTGGAAGTAAAATCAGATCTGTGTATTGTATTTCATGTCCAGTCTCATTTGTTTTCTCTTAAGTCTTGTAAAATAAATATGATGAATATTCTTAGTATGGAAAATCGGGTTAACTTCCTAAGTTTGTGGTGAAACGATTTCCATAACCTTGAGCTCTATTATCTGAGTAATGGATTTGAACTGCTCAATGTGATATAATTAAAGTACTCTCGTTCAATGTTTCATGTATATTTGACATAAACAATTTCTCATGTGTTTTTTCCCTTGAGTTCATTCTTTGTTTTAGGTGATTATTGATAATTGAATCGATTCTATACATTCTTTTCACGCAGATGATAAATTCGGAATGATATTCATATTCTAATCTAAACCTATGTTCCATATGTTATATAGTTTATTTACCACTTGTGATGTCATACTCATGTCCATTAAATCAATCTTCTCCTTGATGGTAAGAGGAATCAATTTGCAAATCGTAAAGTTGAGCATTTATGTGTTGAACCCTTTTATGTTTATTGTGTTCTATTGTTCGAATCGGTTTGTGTATGGTTATGGCATTCATAACATCAAATCCATTTTGTATTGTTGTGTGGTTTCCATTTTCATTCTAGATGTGATTACAATGTATGCTGATATGAGAAATTAAGCATTTCAGTGAATGGTCATTGGGTGTCCATTTGCCGATAAACTGGATTATTGGCATCTTGTATTAGTATCACTCATCAAATTGTTTCCTTAAAGTATCCCTTGTCCTAGTGTTTCAAGTATTCATATGATGTTGTAGTACATTGTTCATGCTAGTTTGATTCTATTGTGTTAAGACTTTTACATAATTATCAAGTCATCTTGTTAATTTGATTGACCACCTTCAGTGGCATTGACTAATCCCACCTCCTTTATCCCAATTCTTATACAAAACATATGGAAGTCTTTATTGATTTTTATATGAATGATTATTATAACAGCAATCTCAATGAGAACTACAAATGAATGAGTGAAATATGCTTATTGTGCTCATTGCTTTAAAAAAAACACTAAAAAATACAAATATGCTTCTTGTATATGAAGTTGTAAAGTGCTAGCTCAATGGTAGAGCATCTGCATTATAAAATACAGAATATTGGTGGTTCATTTCACAGTGCCCTATCAAAAATATTTACATTCTATCACTATTACATAGAGAGGGTATTATGACAATATTTGAGACAATATTTTTGTAAATTGTCTCAACTTAAGACAAAAGAAAAATTAAGTGTTATCTTAAATATTGTCTTTAAGCAAGTGTCTTAAACTATTGTATTAAATTATTCTAAGAAGACTGATACAAAACTAAGAATAACCAACCTGACAAGGATCTCCATTCTTTAAAACATTCTATAAACCACCTCCCCTAACATCTACTGTGGATGCTAGAATTATAGCATAGGTAGGACAAAAGAGCAAGCACTAGGTTATAATATGTCCATGCAGTTGCTAAGGCTATGCTGTGGATTCCCAATCCGAGGTAACATATGAGAAAAATATTGATTGGCACATGTAGCGCCAGAGCGAAGGCTGCACTTATAGTTTTAGGGCATGGTGATATTATGACTTTTGAAATAGATTATCATCGAATTGAGAACGACATAAGCCAACAAATCTAGCACAGAGAAAAGCCAATAGGTGGGTGCTAAGGAAGTAATGTTGGCATCATGCCCACACTAGAGAATAATAATTTCCGTGTTTATCCACAATAAACCTATAGGAAAGCAAGGACAAAGAGGGATCATGATCGTTCGTTGCAGTGTTACACCCATCGGAAACCATTTTTTTGCGCCATAAGCGTGCCCACAAATGGGTTCCATTCCCATGGCAAGCCCAAATATAAATGAGTATGCAATAATGTTTGCAAATCCTACAGACATCGATCCTCCTAGCAGTTCCAGCTTTGCCATTCTTCCCATGAATGGCACATTGTCATCGCTCTCCTATATGAGAGTAGACCCACCACCACCATCGGCCCCGCGAATTCTCCTATTTGCCTCACTTCTTCCATAACCTGTTCACAAAGTGAGATCGTCCTCAAAATCATGGCTTGTCTTGATATTCTATTTAACTCTCGATGGCGTTAATGACATCCCTGATTTGGCACAAGAACGCAGTTGCTCCATGATCTTGCTACACTGCGACTGTGTACACTGTCTCCTCTTCCTCTGATTCTGATCTATTGATTAATCAGTTCTCCTAATCCGATTGGAAAAACACTATTCAACTTTAAAATGCATACGATTGAATGAAAACTAAAATGCATGGGAGAAGTGGGTTAAACCATAGGAGTTAAAAAAAGAGAAACTAGATACCATTTTTCACTTTTCCAAGGATTTCCATTTCTAATCAAAGCTAACAAAATTTGAATACATGCAGCAGGTTTTCAACCTTCATTCTTAAAACTTTTACACTTCTGCACCACTATTTAAGACTTTTACAGTTCAACATTTTCGAACAAAATTTAGCTTAGGACAATAAAAAATTACCCTTCAATTATGGAAATTTTTCCATTAATAAAATTTTATTAAAAAATTTAAATACTAATATATATATATATATATATATATATAAGGAATTTTAACAAAGTTGCTACCAAAAATGACACAAATTACTAAAAATGACATCCAGAAGCATTATGCAATACACCAAATTTTAAAGAATGCAATATACATTTTACAGTGTGAAACATACCAAACACCAAATTTTAGAGTGTACAATACCAAACGCCAAATTTTATATGCAATATACCAATTTTAGAGCGTTCAATATACCAAACACCAAATTTTACACTCTGCTTGATATATCTAGGTTTAAAATAGAATCAATATAATTTTTTTTTGTATGAGCCAACATCACTTGCATTTTTATTTTATTTACCAAATTTTATAGTGTGCTTGATATATCTAGGTTTAAAATGGAATCAATATAATTTCTTTTTTTTGTATGAACCAACATCACTTGCATTTTTATTTTATTTTTTATGGGAAAGGTACATGTTCCCCATACTAAGTTATAGAGTACCTAGCTACTCTTAATGAATTACAACATCTTCCCTTTGTTGGATTGTAAAGCACCT
>LPNX010263633.1:0-66152 GCA_001517045.1 Pseudotsuga menziesii
TAGGTAAGTCCCCACAGTTTAGGGGCACTTGAGTTATTATACACTAATTAAGGTGTAGGCTCGAGTAGTAATTATTAGGGTTGAGCCTACGTGTGAAATGTCAACTTAAGTGAACGGACTAATATAAATAGAGAGGGTGTGTCTCTCTATTTATCACTTGTGACTTAGCTCTCTTGCTCTCTCAAGTGGGGCGCACTTTTGGAGAAGGAAATTCTTGGGCTAGACAGAAGACAGAATGCTGCTATTGTGAAGGGAGGTCATCTTACTGTTTTGGGATCACATCTTGTGGTGATACTATCTTAGAGGAAGTTGAGGGGTTTTCTCCATTTATGGTTTCCCCTCCTAAAATCTTTGTGTCTCTTGTCTCTTGTGATGTGCTTATGTGATTGTTGTGCTTGTTATTCTCTCAGTGAAAAGATCTTGTTATAATGCTAGCTTAAATGTTGAAAAACTAACACATATTTGAAATTTTAGGTCTAAAAATATCTTCAATAGGGATCTCAAGGGATTTAGGGCAGCTAAGATGCTTCCACATGTGATTTGGTGGAAGTGGGAGACTAGGAATTGTTGTATAAGTGGCATTCTTTGGAATCTCTTCCAAAATAGAGTTGGAATGCATATATTGGAAGAAATTCGAACCATAGATATCTTGGAAACTTTATAAATGTGAATAAAAAATAATTAAGGAATATTTTTATAATTTGAGAAATTTGCATTTGTGAAGAGAGAGAGCTAGTGGATGACTAGTTTCTTGCCTTAGCAAATTTGGAGGGTGAACTATTCCCATCCAAGTTGGTGTGTGGAAAGGCCATTCAGGTATTTCATGGAGATTTAATGGAGTCACAAGTTACAGGGGAATGATATAGGGCATATCATGGACTCTTCAATATCATCTTGTTCTTTCATCTATTCCAAGTTTTCTCATCATATTCTTGCTCTAAGGATTGAGGCACACTTGGTGAGATATTGATCTCTTCGGGGAAGCTTATAATGCACCATGATTTTATTTTTTGATGTAAAAAATATGTATTTCAAGTTCATAATATTATCAGGTCTAAATACCAAAATATTTCATGTAAAAATGTTAAACAATGAAGAAACAATGTCATTTCCCCACTACCTTGTTGTGAACCAATGTAATGTTGATGGTTTTGAATGGATAAGTAAAATAATGATGGTTTATGGATTAATAGAGTTTTATTGATGTATTATATGATTTAATGTTTATTAAAGAATCATTTGGAGTCATTTTGTTGAGTTTCATAGCATTTGGAAAGATTGCCTAACATTTCCCCCAAGGTTGAAACTAGTCTTTTTGCATCTGATTTAAGGGAGTTATAGCAGACATTAAAAGTTTAATGGTGATGCATATGATTTAATTTTTATTTCATTTATATTTCCCTTTATTCCATTCAGAAATTCGAGTTGGATTGAGTTCATGTGGAAAGTCATTTTCATCATCTACCCCTACGGGATTTGAACCACAAGTTGCTCGTAAAACTCCATACATTGAACAGATTTCCAAAGTGACTTGAAGAAGTCATTTGATTGTTTAAATAAAAATATAAACACCATTTTTATTTATTAACATAATTCACACACATTCTGGTACAATTTGAGAGAATTTGGAGTTATTTGGAGCCATCTACCATTGGGGGTTTGAGCCTCAAAATTACTAATAAATTCCCTGAGTTCTCTTGGGTACCTATTAGAAACTAGAACCAAATATAATGCTGAAAATATAATTTAATTAATTTCTTATAAGAGATCAAATTCTCATACCAACCATTAGTGGAGGTTTTACAGTGTTTGGAAGAGATTTGTTCCAGGACCTTTGGGGAATTTCCACCTCCCAATTGACTAGTCTTGTCCTGAAACTTCTTCCCTTGAAAATTGCAGACCATGGTTGGGTATATAAATTGATTGTATGCATAATAGATGTGTTAATGTGTCCCATCACCCCTCATGACCTTCCTCACAAAGTTTGAAATTAATTGGAGGAGTTTGGAATCAGTTGTATCCATATACCTAGAGTTGAAATTTGGTGAATTTGAGCACATTGGGAAAATTATTCACAAGGGAAATTAAACCAATATACACACTTTTTTAAATGGAGGAAAAAACAACTACTTAAATTCCCCCCCAAAAAACGAGAACAATGACGGGTTCTCGTCAAGTTCTATAACTTCTTTCTAATCAAAAGCATATTCTAGGCTATTCCAAGATGGTGTGGTAGCCATTCCCACCCACACGTTATGTAATATTAGAAAAATATTCCTAAGTATTTTATGGAAGGAAAAAATGAAATAGGGGGTCTTTGGTCGATTGGGAAACACTAACTTGACCAAAATATATAGGAGGCTTGGTAATAAAATGATTGAATACATTTGGAAAGGAATTAGTGACAAAAGGGAAATTAGAATATTATCAATAGAAGAGGCCCTATGGTAGGAAATATTGATCCAAAAATGAATTTCTCTTGCATAATAGGAGGAATGGGGTAGAAACCCAATAAAAAATTACTGGGAGGATCATTTTTTGGAAGGAAATTGTGCAATTAGCTCAAATGATAGCATATAACTTATGTTAGAGCATGGAATATGGATCAAGAATAAGACTAGTAACAAAATTTCGGATATGACATACTACATAATTCCCATTCAACTTATAGATTCCTTGAGAAATCAAAATCTGGTTTTCCTTAGCTAGACAACCTCTGGCATTGTCAACAACACTAAGCTATGGGAAATAACATCAGATATCAAGCTCCACAAGATTGAGGGTTTTCAATGTAATGTCTACACCAACTCTCTTCTCCAAGTTGGAATTGAATTGAGAGAGGAGGTCAATGAGTTACTATTGGAATAAAATCCAAAGAATGGACTCTACAATGTTAAATTGGGATACATATTGCAACCACTAAGAACCAATCTAGAGATCCCATGGTAGTGGTAGGTATTATGGAAGGTATAGGATCCTCAAAAAACCATACTTCATGCTTGGATTACCCTAACGGGTTCAATCCTAACCTGGGATCTATTAAAGTGAAGAGATTGGATATGCCCTAACAAACACCCCCTTTGTGTGGAGAATGGAGAAACAACATGACTCATTTTCCTCCATTTACACTTCACCAATGAAGTATTTTCCATTGAAGAAATCCTAATAAAATCCCCAGTCAATTGGTCTAATGGAAATATAAGGGAGGCATTTCAACACTAGATAAGGTGAGGAGATGAGGAGGATAAAGTATTGGCATTGGAAGCAATGTTGTTGATATGGATTTCTCATGATAAGACCATATTTGACGCAAACTTCCCAACATTTATCATCTTTTATATTGGTTAAAGGATATTAGATCATTATCCTCTTTATTTATGACACATTGACTATGGGGGGATATAGGTTATGCTTAATTAATAGGATGCATGTGAATTTGTGATGAAGTGTGAATGGGATGATTGTTCTCAATAGAAGCATGTCTATCCATGGGTTCATCATTGAAAAAATCACATCCTTTAGGAAGATATTAAAGATACTTGTCATAAATGGGATGTGGAGCATTTTGAGATTTGGAATCACCCTCAGACATAATATGACTACCAAAAGGAGTGACTTGAACAATTTGATCGTCAAATTAGTATGCATTATCAACAAAGTGGTCATGATTTGTATGAGAATTAGATTGGAATAAGACATCAATATTGGACAACACATTATCATTAAGAATAGTGTCATCGGTGATAATGGTCTTTTCATGATGATTGTTGTATATAAAATCATCAAAATTATCACCGAGAATAGGATGAGATTCATATGGGAAAATAGAATCACTCTGAGGGTGTCCTTAGTGATTGCAGCCTCTTGATTGAATTGGTAAGTGTCATTGATGAGAGTAATGGAAACATTATGATAAGTAAGATGAAAGATTACCTCCAAGACATAAGGCATTGAATCAAGAATAGGTTTGTGAAAGGAATCATTCTTAGCTGCAATTGAAAACTATTGAGCATCTTCATCAGTCAAATCATGAATTGATCATATGGAAAATGATTCGTCAATAAAATTAGTTGCAATGTCACCTGAGTCAAGAATTTCTTGATAAAAAAAAGAAGGGTCAAAATAAATAGGATCATGATAAACTACCTCCTCACAATGACTATTTCCTTCCATTTGATGATTGTTGAAAGAACAATTTTCAAGAGAGAGTTGATTATCAGATAAGGTGTCATATTGAAAATTGTATGTCTCATCTTCAAGTAGGACATTTTCTCAAAAAAAGACAATGTATTACACATCATAGGCCTTACCTTTAATTAAGGATTCACCTTGTAGGTTAGGATGTGGGGGGATGGAATCCTTCTAGTTAATAGAACATTAGAGAAATTTTGTGGTAAAAAATGGTCCTCAAAACAAAGAAAATGTACCTTAAAAATCAACCAATCAGATTTTAGAGGATGACATTATCCCTGATGGTTGAGGTGGCATTGTTGGCTTATTTGTCACATTTTCAATGGTGGATGAAAACACATAGTTAACCATGATAGTGCTTTCAAGTCATAAAGTAAAGTAGTCACAATGAAAGTTCTTTCACACTTTTAATAAAAATATTATTATTGTGATTTCAAATAAAGTACTCATAATAAAATAATATAAATGTACTTTTCAAGTAAAGTACTCATAATGAAGGTCTTTTCTCACTTTTTCAGAAAATAATATTATTTGAACATTTCATGATCTTTAAAAGAAACAATACAAATAAATAACTTATATTTGTGCATTTTTACGTCTTTAAATTCAAATTATATATTTATATTTTTCTCATTTTTTGAATATATATATATATATATATATATATATATATATGAAAGACAAATACTAAACACAAAAAATTCATATAAATTCAAAAATTACATATAAAAAGTGTCTTTTCATTAAAATGTATTTTTCATTATTTAATTTCATTTCCAAGTTCAATGCATATAAACAATAAAGGATACTATATTTTTGTGAATTTACGATTGAATCTAAGTCACATCAATATAATTTTTTTTAATAATTTATTTTTAGTCAATTTTGAAATGTAACTCAACCATGGTTATTTAGATTATGCATAGAGTGTAGTGTATGAGGTCAGTTGTCAAATATACCTACCCCATAAAATACCAAAATGATAATGTTTTAATATATCTCTTAGAAGGCTTATTTTTTACTTCAAAATCTCTCTAATGTGGCATGAAAATCATGCTTGCAATTAGATGAAAAATATCATTGTCAAAAGAGAAGACCTCGTGAACATCTTTCCTGAATTCCTCAGAATAAGATATGGATGGGGAAGGGATCATAAGAGCGCTATTCACATTTTGATATTTCTCAAGCTCTCTAAGATCATAAAAAGAACCGATGTTAGCCTTAGAATTCGCTAAATGAATTTCCATGTCATAAGATGCATGACTTTCGATGTAGCTTGGAATGTATTGATTGGCTCGATTAAACTGAAGAGGTCTCGACTCAAATACCGAAGGTGTAATGATATCATGATTAAAATTTTCCTTATTGATTGAAATGTTGGGATCAAATAAAACTTTTAGTCTAATTTGAAATTAAGGTCTGGTTATGGCAACATAGGATTTGTCGATAGATTTCTCAGCTACCAATGGGTTACCCTTGTTTACTCACTCCATGTACGACATATATCGTTCACGGGTAGAAGGATTGTGGCCTTGGTTGCAGAAGTTGTATTAATGACATGCAAATGTATTGATATATTGCATCATCTCAGGTGAATTTATAATGTGGAGAGGTTGAGAAAGAGCTAGATGAGACTTCTTCATGAGCTTATTCTTCAATGAAGTCATCCGACTTTTCATTTTTTGCATCAATTGGAGCATGGACATATTGGTCTATTGGAAACCCTGTCATTTTTCTATATTCTTAAATTTTGAGGCATTCCTATAAAGAAGAACCAAGGAAATTTACATTCCTCCCTTATAATAGGTGTCAGTAAGAAAAAGGAATACAATGATAATACTAGACAAGGTCAGCTTGTTGGAATACAATGATAATATTAGAGACTTGGTAAATAGATTGGTGAAAAGAACGACTCAAAAGGTACAGAAATCATTTTAGATTAGGAAAGAACACAACACTATAAACACCCTTGGAGGGTTGTTCAAGGGGAGGATGGAAATGGAATCCTAGGTTGCATTTAGAGCCCTCAGATATATAACATATAAAGGGTTGACCAATGACGTTAAGTACATAAATAAAATGAAATCGAGGTGGAATTAACATTAACGAAATATAAGAATGTTTTCAAAACAAGAACATTAGTCCATTAACGAATCTAAATGATGCCTATCGAACCATGCAAGCATTAATTTAAGAAATAGAAATTGATCAATTGCTTAAAAAAGAAATAAATGGTAAAATATTTACAAAATAACGGAAGGGTGTTAGTAATAAATTGTCTTAGAAATTAACAGTTAGTCGTTAATATGAAAACACATCAATAATTAAATCTTCTATGACACTAATGTAGATTACAATAATTGTTTTGAGGACGCAAGGATAAATGTTTATTTTTTTCTGATTCTGAAATTTTAAAATGCATCTAAAAATCAGAATATTATAAGGCAACTTCTTCAGTTAAATGAAGATGAAACTTTGTGTTTTTAGTGTTACAATAAAATAGAAGTAATAATTTGTATTATCCTAACATCTAAATAATTTTTGACAGCATTTAATGATATGCAAATGGAAATTTACCATTACATTCATTTTTACAATTTATAAATGCAATGAAAGATCTGAATTCATTAATGCAATGATGTTAATGAAAAACAATGAACTTGGTAGATTTCTCTTTTGTTGGAAATAATTTCAATAAATAAAACATATTTCATGAAATAAAAGAATGTTCTAAACTCTATGGGATGGTTGCTTTTGTCTGAATTATGTAGCATCAAAAAGGCCTTCGATTGAAAACTAAGAAAAATAGATTCTTATGTATAAGTTAGTAAAAGAAAAGTAAAATAATATTTGTAGTCCATGTGTACATACTTTATAGTTTTTGTAGTATGTAAATAAAGAAAAAAATAGTAGAAATATTGAATGATAAAAATTGAGGAACGACACAAATATGCACGAATAAGTTTTTATCAAAAGATGGAATTATGATAGTCATCAAGTACAATAGGCCACGACAGGTTCAACCCCTCAGAAATGGAGGTTTATGAGACCTTATGCAACCCTCAACAACTCAAGATCATCCAAGAGAAATGAATACAACGAGAGTACTCCCCGCTTAGATTCTCATGCAATAAGTTGCACACATGAAAACACCATTAGAGAAATATACAGAACAAAACAAAAATATCTAAAAAAAAATAAAACGTACTTTCGGTGGAAGAACTACCTTCACCCTAATTTATGGATATGAATTGCAGTCTTACCTGTAATTGCCATATGTTAGGTTTGTGGATGACTAAGTTTTATAGCTGATTTTAGCACACCAGGTAGATCATGCATTTATAGCCTTCATTGTCCCTCTGCAGACTCCTTAAACCCCATGGACTTATATTATACTTTGATGTTCCAAGATCATCCCTAAAAAACACTCGTTTATTCCTATATGTGACTTTTAAAGCTATACTCGTGTGTACACACGACTTTTGACCTCAAACCTGTGTACATCAGAATGTGTGCATAAGTCAAAATATTTTTGGAGTTTTCCTCATATGTGTCTGAATAAATTGACTCTTGGCCTTCCATATGCCTTGAGAATGCTCGGATTCGACCCTCCATTACCTCTTTGGAGTGCTATATAAGGAACCCCTTGGATACATTGAAGGAAGAGAAGTTGAAGAGCAAGGAAACTATAGTCCATTGTTTCCTCAACTTTGCTTATACTTGAGTCTG
The DNA here is from genome assembly GCA_001517045.1 of Pseudotsuga menziesii. Classification (NCBI taxonomy): domain Eukaryota; kingdom Viridiplantae; phylum Streptophyta; class Pinopsida; order Pinales; family Pinaceae; genus Pseudotsuga; species Pseudotsuga menziesii. The sequence goes on from LPNX010263633.1 coordinate 7,921, forward strand.
CATCCCTTTGTCCCTTGGAGCACATATTGTTCTTCCCAAGCTTGCCTTTGATTTTTGAGATTGCTATTGAGAGATGGGGGATTGAAGTGGTGGAGGCCCAGGTGGAGGACTTAGTTTCTCCAGTTCACAAAAGTGATGATAGAGTTTGTCACTATTGTATCTCTGATTTATTAATAGAAATATCTTTTCCTGTCCAATTCAAGTGCATTTTGAATATGAATACTGAATCCATGGATGTATTTAATTGCTTATACATGGTTGACTATGTATGCTAGAATAGATCTAACACATTTATCTATATATGCTTGCTTTGTTTGTTGTTGTTGAGAGAAAATTATAATTGCAATTGCATTGGAAAAGCTCAACGGGAATCTACTTGAACCCTCTGAAATAAGGTACAATTCGATACCCCTTAGTGTTAGATTTGCTTACTGTTCTTGCATATTGGGAAAGATTTATTTCTTGTGTCATATTGTCTGTTGTGATACCCCCAAGCCATAGGAAGTTTCTCTCCGTAACATAATTGGTGACTTTGCTGGGGATGTTCCTTGTTTTTGTTTGGGGTTTGTGGGCACAATCTGCTTGACTTGATTTTTGTTTCTCCCCGTTTCTGTGTTGAATTTAGTAGTATGTTCATCCATTGACACTCCCCTAGATTGGTTTGCCCCTTGGCCTACTTTTTACCACTTTCTTCTCTGTATACACAAGTTTTTGGCTAAAAATCACATACATATGCAGGTTTTTGGCCAAAATTAATGTATACATGCAAGTTTTTGGCCAAAATTCACATATACATGGATAAAATTTGCGTACATACGCTGTTGTTCTCCAAACAGTCGCGCACAACCTCCCTTTTGGTTGAGTTTGATGTTGTGGGAAGTTGTTGGGTGGGTTGTGAGTGTGGTTGGGTATTCCTGGTTTTTGATGTTGTCTGTTGACTGCTTCTTTCATGACCAGAGACCGCTTTTTCATTGATTTTTCTTTGAAAGTAGTTCTAGTCATTTATCTCCATTTTTGTTTTTCCATTAGTGCATTAGTGGTTTTGTCTCGGTGTCTTGCTTTGCTTGTGTTTTCTACTTGCTGTAGAGACTGAGTATTTTAATGGATTTAATTTCATTTTCATTCTTTTATATTGAAAATACAAAATAATTTCATTCTTACTTGCATATCACATATGGATTTAAGGAGGTACTTGCAATGGATTTCTTAGATGAGAGTTATGTTTAAGCTTTCATTTAGGAAGGATTGCATTGGCATTTGAAAAGGAATGAATGATTATGCATCTCATGTAGTGGCATACCCTGTTTTTCATTCTATAAGATATGCACTTGACATGTTTTGTTAGGTGTGCACTTTTATTTCACTGTTGAGTCTTCATATCACTAGTTGAACGACCATTTCCTTGTGAGTAATTACAACCATTAAAATCAAGGCTTAACTAAAATGAACTAAACATTTTTATTTTATAGGGTTCACCAACAAGATTAGGTTTTAGATTCTTGGAATAGTTCATTGTGAGTCAATTCTCCAAGACTACTAAAAATAACAAGTAGGTGTTTGTCCAAGTGAGAGAGATAAATTCTTGGATTAATTAGTGTTTCTCATGAGACTCCTCTTACACAGGAGTTAAGCACGAGGTAACATGCACGATTGTGATTGGGATAGCCCTTGGTCACATTTGTAAGCACCGAAGATAATTCCAGGATTGTATTCCTATATGGGGGCCTTTGAGGTATTGATTGGTGCATCCTTGGGCTACCAGTTGTGATTTCAAGCTTCGGGATTTGCTACCCTTCCCATACAGTCGATCTTGCCTACGACTGTCTACTTCAGCATTGATTATATTGGGGTGCCCTTAATTTCCTTACCTAGGTATAACAAGGGGTTGTTGGTATTCCTCTGGGCAGACCTGGGTTTACTTTATTATACCAACAAAGCCCCTAGCTCACTGGCCTTTTCGGAAACCAACCGCAGAACAGCATGAAGTCTCACCCGAAGTGATCCTAGATGGGGTGGCTGAAGAATCAGGTTTCCTCAACCAGGTTCTGTAGCATCCTAGGTTCTCTGACTCTACTTAACCAACTAAATCTCTCAACAAGGGTTGTTTCTCTCTTCCTAGTGCTATGGAACTGACTCTTATCGCATCACAGCTTCTAGGATGATGCGCAAACTTTCTCTTCCACTCAGATCTTAACCTGCGATATCTCACACCGCAGCCTCCCCGACAGTGCGATATAGCCTTTCTACACTGCAATATTTCCTACAGTAAGACTCAATATGCTCATCAACTCTTCAAGGTCCAAATGCTTCCTCCTCGGGTATAATAGCTCAGTTAACCTTCATTAGGGTGTTAAACAACTTCACTTAAGCTCCTACAGTTTAACATGGTTAACACCTATTACACCCAACTTGCTGAACTAAATATACAGAAGTCACTTAACACTATAGCTGTTAGTTGTCGTGGATCAAGCACTGATAAACTCATATACAGAATACTCGACACATTCAACTCACATTTAACCTTCTATGTTACTGTAAACTGAAGGATAGCATACATACATTCATTAACTGATAAGCAAAGTTCATGTAACAGATAACAGATAGCAAATAAGTAAAGCACAATCACATGAAACAGTCGCACAACACACGGATGTTACGTGGTTCACTCCCAGGAGGGAAGCTACATCCACGGGAACTATGTTTGTATTATATCTTGAGAGAGAGTAAACACAGTTCCGCTGCAACCTCTTATGCAGCCTGAGATCTTCTGGGAAAATCCACGCACATAGCCGGGAGCCCTTCTCTTAGATCTCTTCTCCTCCTATAATTCTTTCTTCTTACAATATACCCTTCTCTCTCTCTTAATCCCTGCGGATTGTTACATTCATGCTCAAGGAGCCGGCCACTGGTTACAGTAAGATAACTACAGACTGAACTCAAAACCAGAGCTCGACTCTTCCTCAATGTCTCACAATACTGACGACAGCTAGTCACAACCTGATTGACCAACCAACTAACTAGATAACTAACTGTCTAACTGTCTAACCCCTCATAATACAAAATACATGCTTAAATAGGTGGCCTGAAGGTCTCACCATGATACAAAACTATGGGCCTATCCCAATAGTAACCCAAAACCCTAACTGTGACAGTCGGCCTATCTGTACTTTGAACTGCCGCTTTCTGGTCACACCGCAGCTTCCTGCAGTCTTTCGTGATTTCTGGCGCTGATCACGGGTATGGGCGCCACTTCCTTGTTCACTCCCCTTCTATCCTTTATCTTTAATACCTCCGCCCGTTGCTCCTTCTCCATTTATGAGGGTAGCTAAGCCCTCCTGTCGTCGCCGCTGCCTTAAATGCAGTGGTTGAGGTTGAGCTCTCTTCTCAGCCGCTTCAAGTACTATTTTCTTTGAATTCCTTGTTCCAATCGCCGCAATTTTCGGCCCCCGATCCACGGCAGGAATTGCACTACGGCATCATACCTTTATCGTATCTCTTATATCGCTATCTTATCATCATCGCCAAAACTGTCTTTCCTCCCAAAATTTGTCCATATTCTACCAAAAATTAGCAGCTTTTCCTGTAGCTGCGGGGCCCTGCTCCAACAGTCCCCTAACACTTGCTTGTGGCTCGTCCCCGAGCCACTGACAACTAGGTTCTTCTTCTGTAGTGTCTCCTTGGATTCCTGCAAAGTCCTTGCGAATCTCTCCTTGAGTCCTGCAACATCTTTGTCCATAGCTTCGATACAGTCTTGTACCGCTTCAAGCATAACTTGAATAATCATGGAGTCTTCTGTGTTATCAATTACACTCTTGCTTGCAGTGATCTCCTTGACCTTATTCTCAACCGCATCGACCAACTCTACGATTTGTTCCTGATACGACTGAAGCATATTATTGAATTGTATCTCTTTTCCGTGCAACCTCTGTGCTTCCTGCTGCAAACGGTTCATCTCTGCCATGTTCTTCATCTTTGCAAGAGCTCCTAAGCTCTTGACTTCTTACTTTATTGCTGCTATTGTATTCTCTATGTTTTGGATTCTCTGCTGCAAATCCAGTAGTATCTGGGAGCTCTTCTAGCTTCGACCGTGTCTTTGTTGCATCAGCTAGCAATGACTCTGCATCATCTATGTGACACTTCATCTACATTGAAGTGGTTCTAAAGGCCTATGCCCTTGCTTCCTTGTTTGACTTAGGTGTGCCTAGTGATCGAGCCTCAAGCTCAACAATCTATGCCTTGTGGTCTTCCTGCATTTTGACCATTGTCTCTTCCAGAGCCTTTGCTCTATCTGCAATTCTTCTTACTTTCTGCATTAGCGGCAAGGAAAACTCTATGTTACACTAGGGTAAATCCAATGCGATGTTCTATAGGACCTGACTTAGATCCTGTTCTCTTTCTTCGTATTGTATGAGCTCCTCCACCTTTGTCTGAAAGCCTGTGGTGAGCTCTGCATTCTGTTGTCTCAGCTGAGTGTTCTAGTTATAAGTCATAAGCTCTCTATCCCTGAGCTCCGCGGCTATCTGTTGCTGGATCATTTGTAGTTGATCAATGGGGAATTGTGCTAGATTAACCTTGACAGTTTGTCTAACCTGTATCTGCACATCAATAATCGAAGTAGGGAATTGGATGCTCCCTGGCAGTATCAGCACTGTATTGGTGCGATCCTTTGCAAAGAATTCCTTGCGGGAAATCGATGGTGTTGAGATTTCTCCTGCTATCGCCTTGACTAGCTGAGTTTGCATCATGGTAGTCTTCTCAGTTAGTGCTTTCAACTCCAGAAGCTACTTACCTATCGTGCTCTGTAGCTTGTCCTGCGATGTCTACATCGCCTGAAATGAGTCCCGCATCTCCTCCTACAATCTCGCTGCGATGAGATCATAGTCATCCTCTGTTAGTGCGGTCTGTGTAGTTGGCATTGAGGATTTGACTTTTTTCCTCTTCTTTTGTTCCACTGGTGGCACTTCTACTGCATATTTCCTCTTGAAACCCACCTTATCTTTTCCTTTGTCTAATGGATCTATCGGTGCGGTTTTTGCTGGTAGAGTTCTTACTGTGGCATATTCTAATGCCTTCTTCCACTCTTCATCAAATCCTTTGATGACATCTTCTACATCCTGCGCTGTCATCCTGAACAATCCAATAGCCCAGTCATCCTTTCTAAACTCTTTTGGCCTCAGGTAGATTGTATGCCTGTCCGCAATGAAATCAAGTTGAGTGTGATACATGTCAACAACCTCTATGTTGATCCTTGCTGTCTCTTGGATGACTTGCTTCAATAGCTTATAGTATTCATAGAATACTATCATATTGATCTTTTTCTTGGTTGGACTATTGCTTTCCCATAATTTTTCATATCGTGTGCCTCTGCACTCTTCGCCTCGTAGCTGTAGAAACTGGGTATGGGGCAGCTCTTTCCACCCGACGAATGCACATAATATAAGCAACCACGAGAAATGGAAGGGGTGGTTTGGCTCGTCTTGCACTGCCAAACAATCTGCAAGAAAAATATTTAATAAAAACAAACACCAATTAAATTGTTCACCTTCTACGACCTGCATAGCAAGGTGAATTACTGATCCTGTGACTTCTTTCGGTGAACTTTGGTTAACCGTATTCCTGCAAGCAGACTGGCTGTAAATCTGAGTGTATCATCTACTAAGGCTGTGAGGTCATAATCCCGACCTCCTCTCTGTAGCTTATACTTGTTAACTAGAAGCACTGGTAGCTTAGTATCCTTGCGTTTCCCTGATATATGTGTCTGAGGGTCCTTACCGTTCTTGGACAGCCCAATGATGCGGTGTATCAAGTCAACGTTCAACTTTCCTGCTGCGATTTCTATGACTTAGAATTTTTTTCACATGGTGTAGACTAGTTATGGGTGCGATGCCTCCTTTCAACTACAATGGACATCTACACCACTTAGTTCTCTTAGTTAGGGTTGGGAGGTGGAGTGGATATCACTATAAAGCTTAAGCCTACTGCCATTAATCAAAGTAGGAACAAGTTCCCTGTTTATTTTACTGAGCTGAACGACACCTCCTTATGTGACTTGCTGAATCTGATATGGCCCCAGCCAATGGGTCTTGAACTTCCCTAGAAACTTAACAAACTTGCTATCATAAAGGAGCACTAGGTCTTTTGTCTAAAAAATCTTGCTCTTGATGTGCCTGTCATGCCAAGATTTTTCTCGTGCCTTTTGCACTTTTTGATGAAATCCTGCGATGAATATGTCTTCTTCTAAGGCAAGCAGCTGCGCTAATCTTTCATTCATGGTATCTATATCAGCCATCTCGGTAATTTGATCAATTCTTAAATTGGGAATAATATATTCCATAGGCATAACAACCTCTTGTCCATACACCAAGCTGAAATGTGTGTGTCCTGTAAGTTTCTTGCATGTAGTCCTATAAACCCATAACACAACATTAACCCTGAGGTCCCAATCATCTCTTTGGTTGTTACAGATCTTAGTAAGAGCATTTTCTAGAATCTTGTTAAAAGCCTCCACCATACCATTAGCTTGTGGGTGGTAGGGAGTGCTCTTATGGTGCTGTATCTGAAATTCCTCCGTCAAGGCCTCAATAGTGCGATTCAAAAAGTGTGTGCCTTTATCACTCATCAAAATTGCTGGACATCCAAATCTACTTATGATGTTTTCAAAAATGAACTGTACAGTTGTAGCAGCATCACAATTCCTTACTGCTTTGGCCTCTGCCCACCTGGTGAGGTATTCTGTTCCTGTGATGATGTATCTTGCACCAGTTCATTTCCCTGGTGGGTTGATAGGACCCACGAAATCTATAGCCCACTTGTCAAATGCCCGCAGCGTAATCTGTGGTCGCAGTGGCATTTCATCTCTCCTTGAAGGTTTTCCTACCCTCTGGCAGATATCGCAGCATCTGCAAAACTCCTTAGTGTCTTTATGCAAAGTAGGCCACCATAATCCTGCAGCTAGAATTTTCTGAGCAGTCGGCTTTCCTGCGAAATGACCTCCTGTGGTACCTGAATGTGCTTCTATAATAATGGTCTCTTTCTTGTGTGGCATAACGCATCTGCGTAGGACTTCATCTGGACCTAACATATATACATGTCCTGTGATCAAAGTGAAATCTGTTGCTTTAACAACTAACTGTTTCTTTTGCTGCTTAGTAAACTCAACTGGTGCCCACCCTGTAGTGAGAAAGTGAATAATATCTCTGTAATACTCATATGCGATTTGGATAGAGAACAATTGTGCATTTGGCATATTATCCTCTAGATTACTTGGTTCGTCTCCTGAGTCTATCCGCGATAGATGATCAGGTCCTGCATTCAATCTCCCTGGTTTGACAATAATTTCAAAATCATACTCCTGAAATAGGAGTAACCATCTGCAGATCCTTCCCCCTAACACTGGCTTATTAACCAAATAATTTAAAGAGGAATGGTCAGTGAACATCTTGAATGGGGCACCCAACAGGTAGTTCTTGAACTTCTATAGAGCATACACCATGGCTAATCCTTCTCTTTCTGTAGTGGTGTAGTTATTTTCTGCGGTAGATAACTTTCTGCTTGAGTACGTGATAGGGTGATCGATACCCCCTTCTCCTGGTTGTGTTAAGACAATCCCTAGTGCGATGTCAGATGCATCCACATGTACATGAAATGGCTTGTTCCAATCTATAAATACTAAGATGGGTGCTGTAACCATATTCTCTTTGAGAGTGTCTAAACTTTGCTGGCATTCCTCATTCCATAGGAATTTCACTTCTTTCTTTAAAAGCTTTTCCATAGGTGCTATGATATTTGCATAGCCCTTGATGAATTTTCTATAATACCCTGTATGACCAAGCACTGCCCTCAATTGCTTGATGAAGTTGGGTGCTGGAAGATTTACAATGATGGCAATCTTTGCAGGATCTACCATTAAGCCTTGTCTACAAACAGTATGACCCAACAAAATACCAAATGGTGCACAGAATATACATTTCTTCAAGTTAAGAGAAATCTGATATTGCCTACATTTTTCTAACATAAGCCTTAAATCTCCTATATGCTTTTTGATTACTCCAAATACAGTCCAATCATCAAAATAGACTTCTAATAATTTATGGATGTATTCGTTAAAGACAGCAACTACTACTCTAGAAAAAATAGCTGGTGCATTTTTAAGACCAAAGGGAATTACCATATACTGGAATGAGCCCCATTCTATCGCAAAGGTTGTCTTATGTCGATCCTCTGGATGGATTCTTATCTGGTGATAGCCTAAAAAGCCATCAGTGAATGAGTAGATCTCCTGTCCTCCCAAATTGTCTAAAACTTCATCAGTAAAAGGTGTCAAAAATGGGTCATGAAGTGATGCGTCGTTGAGTTTGCGCAAATAGACACAAATCCTGATTTCTCCTTTAGTTTTTTTTTCCTGCACAACCATGGGACTAACCCATTCGCTCTCTCCTACTGGCTCAATGATGCCCGCTTCTAGCATCTTATCAATCTCATCCTTAACTTTTTCTTTATAATGAGGATTTAATCTGTATGGATGCTGCTTAACTGGCCTAGCATCCGCTTTCAAAGGTATCCTCATCACTCCCAAATCTCCTACTATTCCCTTCATCTCTATAAACTTAGTGGGAAATAAGTCCTGATAGTCACGTAACAAATCTGCGATGTGTCCTACCGTTTCATCATCCCAATATTCTCCAATAGAAGCAAACTTTGGTTCTGTTTCTGTGCCAATATTGATCTTTTTAATCTTAATAGGATCTATGACAGCTGGAATCTCTAGCTTTGGTCCATCAACTTCATGAGTCCCTTCTGACTCTGGAATGTTGATACTGTGAGGATTCTCATCCTCATCACCTGGCTCTTCTGTGAATTTGTAACACTCTAGCGCATGTTCTAACTGGATGGCCCAATCAGGCTGAGCATACACTGGTAGGGTACAGTCATCAAATATCTTAGTCTTTATAGTCTCTAGAGACTGATCAATGCTTGGATACTCAGATTCAAAAGTGAAAGTGAGTAGAAAGTTGTCTATCATAACTGGCCATGTAATGGTTCCTCTGCGCACCTCTGTCTCAGTGTACCAGTTCCTTGGGACTGTGTCTAAAGTGTGAATGAATAGGTGAACCCATTCATCCTCTGGAATTTCCGACCAATTTTGTTCACAAGTCTTAATATGTGACCTGGGGTCACTTTCTCCTGTATATTTCTGCTGCAAACACTCCTTGTCATTAGAGAATATGATCGCCATCAATCTCTTAAAATCATCCCATGATGCAATATTTTCTTTATGTGCATGCCACCATCTTGCAGGTGTGGCTCTTATTGCAAGGTCAATAGCTGCCATCCTCTGCTCATGAGGGATTTCCTGCTCAAACTGCTATAAAAATTCATTAACATCTGCTAAGCCATCAAACAACAAAATATCCTTAATCTCTGTTCCAACCCATCGCAGTGACTTAGTCATAAATGCACATCTGCGAGCTGAAACTTCATAAAGTCTATTCTGCCAATTTTCGAAACCATCATCCGAATCCGATGCGCACGAGCTATTGCATCGCCAACTAATATTTCCTTCTGTGGTGGGATTGATATAATCACTCTGGTTAGCAGTCATCTGATAGAGGCTCTCCATATTACGCACCTCTTCCTCTGCTCTGATAGGTTCAATGTATCGAGGACCCTGAAAAGGATCCAACGGTGTGATGACTCGAATCTGTTTATCCTCAAAGGTCATTTGTCTTTTCTTCAAATTGATAAAAACCATGTTATCAAATGCCCAATCAATACCTAATAAAGCTGGATACGGTCTGCTATCGCCAATAATTTCTATGACCTCAAAATATGCAAAGCTGCGAATTCCATCAATATCAATTGGTACTTGCGGTAATCGACCCAGTGGCGATACCCTCTGTTGATTGGCTAATAGCAAATGGATAGGTGATCTGGATAACTTAGGGCTACCCATTTGTTCCCATGTCTGCTTGGTAAGAACATTTACCTCTGATCCTAAATCTAGGATTACCTCATCCATTTCAAACTCTCCAATTTGTGCTGTGAGTCTCATTTCTCTTCCTGTTCTTGTATGGCCCATAATACTATGAATAACACACTATGTACTACTCACGGAAGAAGACTACTGATACTGATCTATGATGCGTTGAATCTCTCCTATGGATTTCTCATTTCTTACGAGTTTCAAGCAGCTCCGCAGGAAGGATTGTACACTTCCTATCAACTCATCCTCTTCGCACCTTCCAGATGTGGTAGCCTGCGATATTTGCACAGGACTAATTCCACAAGGTTTTCGCTACGGTACGCCCCTACAAGGCAATATCTACGATCCTAATGGTGTAGGGTCAGTAAAGAAAGTTTTAGCTTGCTGAAATGTTTCTTTGTTCTTCTGCAGGTCAAGTGGTGTAGATTTATCAGTGGCTTTACGCACCCACTTCGGACCTGTATTCTTTTCGGCATCCTGTGATGTCCTACTAGTAGAAGCATCACTGCGAGTCACAATATTGACTCTTGGTCCTGGTTCTTTCTGCTCAGCAGCAATAAGTTGGATATTCTGGTTTACTACTAGCTTAGGATCCTTAATCTTGGCTATCAAGATAGGACATTCTTCTATAGTATGATCATAGGACTTGCAATACTTACATGTTGTAGTAGGGTTCTGATAATCCCTAGCATAATGTCCTATGGCTCCACAGTTGTAACAAACAATCGGTCCACGGCCACAGCCAAATCCTCCACCACGGCCTCTTCCTATGAATCCTCCACCATGGCCATCATGAGCCGGTTCATGCTGTGGACCCGCTAGTGGTCTTGGTGTCTCTGACTGGACTCTGTAGAAGTCATGTTTTCTCTCTATCATAAGATCATAAGCTCTGCAATTATTTTCATCATGTCCTACTAACTTACAGAAGTTACAGTATAAATTCTTAGGAGTTTGTACATACTTCTGAAGTAAAGGGCATTCCTGTGGTCTATGTCCTCTTGTTCTATAGATTTCACACCATGGCCCTTGATTCTGTACTAAGGGTTTAGGAGCCCCACTTGCTATATACTCAACAAATAATGGACAGTTATCTTTGGTATGGCCATGCCCTTTACACTTTGTACACCATAATTATTGTTCAACCTCTTTCCCTTTCTTAATAAAATGTAGCTGTAAAGTGAGATTGGCTAACTGATTCTGTAAGTTTGTCATACCTGCACTAGTCTCAGCTAGAGGTGAAGCCTCTAGTTTCATTTCCATCTCCAATGCTTCATCCTGCGTATGGAGTTTCTGTTGCATTAGGGGAAGTCTGATATGAGGGAGCAGTGCTGCGATGAACCATTCCTTATGCTGCTCCGGCGCAAACTCAAAACTAACTTGGTCTATAAGAGATTTAAATTTCTGATCGAAATCCCATACTGACTCTGTGGGTAACTGTTTAATGTCTTTAAGTTTTGTGATACATTGTGACTCAGACTTGGGTTTCTTAAATTCCTTAATCATTACGGTCCAGACCTCTACGAGTGTTCTGTTCTGCGTTGATGTATACTTCATATACCATGTTAAAGCTCGTTCTCTAAGTGTAGTGGCCAACTGGACAAGCTTAGTATTGTAATCCTGGATCTGTTTAATGGTCCATACAACTTCACATAGGAACCAATGCTGTTCTGGGTCTTCTGCCCCTGTACCCCTAAAGGTAGGTAATTTCGTGTCATCTCCCATTCTGTTTCTACGAGGTGGATTCTGATTTGCTGTATTACTACCACTTGGCGGTGTAAATGTAGATGGTGTAAAGGTAGTATGTACTGTGTGTGAACTACTAGATGGAGTTCCTATGGAATTATTCTGAGTCCCGGTTTGTGTCTGAGGGGTATAAGGGTGGTAAGGGATACCCCCTGCTGTTCGTTCTCTATTACTTTAACTCTGTTCTTTAGTACTGTTTGAACTGTCTTCAAAGAAGGAAGATTTGAAATCTACTTTATATCTCTTACCGCTACGTGTACATCCAATTTCTTCAGAATCACTCTCAAACTCTTGTGACATTACACTTACTTAACTTATTCATCTGAGAATATATCCAGTACTCCTTTTTCATACAATAACATCTTAAGAGACAAATTTAAAGAGTTCAAGTACTGACCGCGATATCCCTTGAAGAAGTACCTTTCTGCTTCGCTAAAACTCTTTCTTTGATCAACTGCAAACTCTGTAACGAAACCTTCCAACAAACTCGCAAGCCAGAAGTCTACTGCCCGTGAAATGGGATTATCTACTCTCTTCATGGTGTGAGTCAGCTCTAGTGTCCAGACAATGTTCCATTTCTTCTTGAATACATGCTTATCATTCAACTTTGACAACCAATCGTACAACTCATTTGCATAGGTCACAAAAAATATCGCATGGAGGTCTATGAAGATATGTTTCCGTAACCAGTCCTCTATACTCAGCCTGGGAATATTGTTTTCTTTCTCAGCAAATTCTCTTTCCTTAGACTCAACCCACTGTTTAAGTTCTTCTTTAGTAGGATGCCAATAGAACATCAGCTCTTCAATTTGTTCAAAACCGGCAATGGAACCATTTGTTGGTCTTCCTCTAGGTAGACATGGGTTTACTTTATTGTACCAACAAAGCCCCCAGCTCACTCGCCCTTTCGGCAACAGACCACAGAACACCCTGAAGCCTCACCCGAAGTGATCCTAGATGGGGTGGCTGAAGAATTAGGTTTCCTCAACCAGGTTCTGTAGCATCCTAGGTTCTTTGACTCTACTTAACCAACTGAATCTCTCAGCAAGGGCTGTTTCTCTCTTCCTAGCTGACTCTACTATGGAACTGACTCTTATCACATCACAGCTTCTAGGACGATGCACAAACTTTCTCTTCCGCTTAGCTCTTAACCTGCGATATCTCACACCACAGCCTCCCCGACAGTGCGATATCACCTTTCTACACTGCAATATTTCCTACAGTAAGACTCAATATGCTCATCAACTCTTCAAGGTCCAGAGGCTTCCTCCCCAGTTATAATAGCTCAGTTAACCTTCATTAGGGTGTTAAACAACTTCACTTAAGCTCCTACAGTTTAACACGCTTAACACCTATTACGCCCAACTTGCTGAACTAAATATACAGAAGTCACTTAACACTGTAGCTGTTAGCTGTCGTGGATCAAGCACTGATAAAATCATATACGGAATACTCGACACATTCAAATCACATTTAACCTTCTATGTTACTGTAAACTAAAGGATAGCATACATACATTCATTAACTGATAAGCAAAGTTCATGTAACAGATAACAAATAGCAAATAAGTAAAGCACAATCACATGAAACTGTCGCACAACACACATATGTTACGTCGTTCACTTCCAGGAGGGAAGCTACACCCACAGGAACTGTGTTTGTATTATATCTTGAGAGAGAGTAAACACAGTTCCGATGCAACCTCTTATGCAACCTGAGATCTTCTGGGAAACTCCACGCACATAGTCGGGAGCCCTTCTCTTAGATCTCTTCTCCTCCTATAATGCTTTCTTCTTACAATATACCCTTCTCTCTCTCTCAATCCATGCGGATTGTTACATTCATGCTCAAGGAGCCAACCACTGGTTACAGTAAGATAACTACAGACTAAACTTAGAACTAGAGCTCGACTCTTCTTCAATGTCTCACAATACTGATGACAGCTAGTCACAACCCGACTGACCAACCAACTAACTAGCTAACTAACTGTCTAACTATATAACCCTTCATAATAAAAAATACATGCTTAAATAGGTGGCCCAAAGGTATCACCATGATACAAAACTATGGGCCTATCCCAATAATAACCCAAAAACCTAACTGTGATAGTCGACCTATTTGTACTTTGAACTGTCGCTTTCTGGTCACACCGTAGCTTCCTGCAGTCTTCCGTGATTTTCGGCGATGATCGCGGGTATGGGCACCGCTTCCTCGGTCGCTCCCCTTCTTTCCTTTATCTTTAATACCTCGGCCCATTGCTCCTTTTCCATTTATGAGGGTAGCTGAGCCCTCTTGTCATCGCTGCTGCCTTAAATGCAGTGGTTGAGATCTCTTCTCGGCCGCTTCAAGTACTAGTTTCTTTGACTTCCTTGTTCTGACCACCATGATTTTTGGCCCCCGATCCACGGCAGGAATTGCGCTATGGCTTTGTACCTTTATCACATCTCTTATATTTCTATCTTATCGTCATCGCCAAAACTGTCTTTCCTCCCAAAATTTGTCCATCTTCTACCCAAAATTAGCAGCTTTTCCTGTAGCTGCGGGGCCCTGCTCCAACAGGGGTACTTGCAGAGGTTATTCTATGAGTGTCCTAGCCAGGTAGAGGTCAGACATCACAATCACTTTACGTGTTGAAGCTGAGGTCCACTATAATTGGTTACGCACCTCTGCTTGTAGTGTATGGGAGTTTTGAGGCTCTCCTAGGCAAGACATACCTGCTGCATTCAGGAGCTCACATATCCTCCCCTTGGTTTGCTTGTATTTTGGTTGTAGATTCTCTTAGGAGTGTGCTCTTTGTGTGCTAGTTAGCTTTAGGGATCGCAGTTACTTAAGTATATTTATTGTCTCTTAAGTTTGGGTCCTTTTATGTTTGACATGCCTGATATCACTACTAGTATCCTGTCACCCGCTCCAGGTCCTAGCATAGACCCTAGTGTTATACTGGGGGGCACCACAACCCCTTAAATTTCTCATAGATTCAAGAGTGGTCATATTCCATCTTCTACTCCATTTTCAAAGGATTTTCACTCCTTTCTCCTAGTCTTAACACTAGTGATTCACCCTCACAAGGGTGGAAGTGGATACGTGAACGTTGGGTCTACACTTTACATTCATTTTTATTTCCCATCGTCCACCGCACTGTTTCCTTTGATGCAGTTGTCATGATCAATCCTCCCTATACCCTATAGTTTGAAATCTTTACTAGCCATTTCCAGTTGTTTTGAACTAATATTGTTGTCATGTAGGGTCCATTTTCTGTACAATCTCGCCAAGTCTTTGAACCGTTCGTGCTTATTACAGGTATAATGTCTGAACTGACATATAGGTTAGGATTTCATATCTACCTGCATTTTTCATGACCTTATGACCATTTAATTTTAACCTTAGGTACAAACCCATTCCATGATATCACGAAACCTTCATGCTGTTATTAGAAGTGGTATTGTGCGAATGGTAGAGCTTTCCTATACATGGGTGCCCTAGTTAGATCATATTTTGCATTTGGTTCCCATGTTGAGATACCTACTTTAGGTTGTGGGAGTCTCTTTTTAGTCCTTCCATGTCCTTGAGAAAGAGCTTCATACTCCTCTTGAACTTTATGTTGTCTTTTCCCCATAGGGACTCCCTTGTATATATCAAGTTGTAATTGCATTTCATGAGTTTTACTTGTCTTCTTAAGCTTTATGCCAACTCCTTGAATTTGATTTATCAGCCATATAGCCTAAGCTTCCCTCATGTATAGCAAAGAAGAGCCTTTTTATATATCCTTTTCAACTTGATCACCCATTTACTTGGAGGAGACCTTCCCCTGAGTGTCTTTATCCTGCACATGTTTCCTTGCATTGAGCATAGGCATCTTCCACTGCTTGGAACTAACTTTCCTATTCCTGACACTCGTCTCCTCCCAGAAATGTACTATAAATCACTTTTATTATTTTTCAAGATTTTCAAAATATCTGAAAAATTCCCCCCAAAAAAAACATAGAAATCCGGACGGGAAAAGATTTATCTTTGGCAGCAATTGAGTCATGCAAACTTCGAACAGAGCACTGTATATCACATCTGTTGGTTGGGTTATTAGTTTGACTTTAGGAGTTGTACTCATTACTTTGAGTTTATCTCCATTGGCTAGTTATGCTTCTAGTCCCCACGGAGCCTTTGTTGATGCCTCCCGTGTCACATAGATGTCCTAGTTTGCATATCGAGTCCATACTGCCTACCTTTAGTCACCATTTTCCTTATGCTCTTGTTCGAAGTAAGTTGAAGCCCGATTCAACCATTCCTCAGTTATCTTGACTTTACATGTTGGCCATTCTCACTACTGTTACTAGTTTGTGCACATCTTGTTCGTTGAGTTCTTCCACATTATACAACGTTGCTGATTTCCTCGTGTTGGTTGATGGGGGATTCCTTAATTCCCTCCTTCTAGCAAATTTCATTCCATCGGCATCGGATCATTTATTATGGAACAGGAGTCTAGAGTCATTTGAGTGCCTTGATACTTATAGTCATCAGTGGTAGGTTCTCTTGCCATCAAAAGTTTTGGGAATACATCAATGTCCCTTGATCAATGGATTCTTTCAAGTGTTTGACCTCAACACATCTATTCACACTTGTTATGTTGCACTTTGTACCTTGATTCCAATTTTCATTATCAGTGGGTTATCTTGTGTCCATTAACGGTATACATCAATGATTGGTAATCATATGATGGAATACTATGTTCAACCTCGACACATCTATTCACATAGTAGGACATGTACTCGTAGCAGTTTGGGTATAATACCTTCCCTCTTGGTGGCATTCCATATATGCTACCTCTTTGATCGTGCCAGTATTCATTAGATTTCAGCTCTCCTGATCATGATTCCAGTCTTTCCAATGTATATCAGATATCTTCATCCATTATGGAGATATTGATCCATTGTATATTGTACGTGGCAATGACCACATGTGACACTTTGTATATCATGCCTATTCATGGCCATTGTACTCTTATGTATCTAGGATTGCTACATGTATTTGCAGTCACATGCAGAGATTTATCATTGTATCATACTGATGAGTGGTTGGTTCTTCCACCGGGGTATTCATTACTCCACTTATGGTATGGATCTATAATGTATTTCGGCCATCATGTTACCCCTCTAAACTCACACATTAGGGGGAATCTATTATAGCTTATTTTACCACACCAGGTAGATCACACATTTATGGCCTTCCCTGTCCCTCTGCATACTCCTTAGACCCCATGGACTTATATTATACTTTGATGTTCCAATATCATCCCTAAAAAACACCTATTTATTCCTGTACACAACTTTTAAACCTATACTCACGTGTACATGCAACATTTGACCTCAAACCCACGTACATCGGGATGTGTGGATAAGTCCAAATATTTTTGGAGTTTTCCTCATATGATTTTGAATAACTTGACTCTTGGAATTCCATATGACATGAGAACACTCAGATTTGACCCTCCATTACCTCTTTGGAGTGCTATATAAGGAACCCCTTGGATACACTAAAGGAAGAGAAATTAAAGAGCAAGGAAACTATAGTCCATTATTTCCTCAGCTTTCCTTATACTTGAGTCTGCATCCCTTTGTCCCTTGGAGCACATAGTGTTCTTCCCAAGGTTTCCTTTTCTTTGTGAGATTGCTATCGAGAGATGGAGGATTGAAGTGGTGGAGGACTGGGTTTCTCCAATTCGCAGAAGTGCCGACAGAGTTTGTCACTATTGTATCTCTGATTTATTAATAGAAATATCTTTTTCTGTCCAATTCATGTGCATTTTGAATATGAATACTGAATCCATTGATGCATTTAATTGATTATACATGGTTGAATATGTATGCTAGAATAGCTCTAACACATTTATCTATATATGCTTGCCTTGTTTGCTGTTGTTGAGAGCAAATTATAATTGCAATTGCATTGGAAAAGCTCAATAGGGATCTACTTCAGCCGTCCAGAATAAGGTATTATTCGATATTCCTTAGTGTTATATTTGATTACTGTTCTTGCATATTGGGAAATATTGATTTCTGGTGTCATATTGTCTGTTGTGGTACCCCTAAGCCATCAGAAGTTTCTCTCTGTAACACTAAGTATGAAGGAAAAAAATAGAATTGGAAAAACTAGCAATGCATGCCTCTTACCTCTGGTGCAAGATGATCCCTTTTAGGAACTTTGTTGAGTTTTTAAAAGGTTGTGGCAAGTAGTCGAAGTGTTTCACAAACTACTGGGAGGGAAGGAAAAGTGTTCTAGTAATTGCCGGTAGTTGAAATGTTTCCATGTCCTTTGACATTTTAGTTTTCCATGTATGTTCAAGTGAGTTTGAGCCATAGTAACCAACGTTCACCTTCAAACAATGAATGACATGTTCAATACCTCATGTTTGAGTTTGTTCTGACTCTTGGATGAAGTAGAAAAAACAACCATTTCATTATGTGACATGGTGTCCTTAATAGTCTATGCCAAGCAATTATGAACCTCATTTGTTAAAACATTTTCCTGATGTAAATTGATAAGCAATGTAAGCTAGTAAGATTTAATTACTCCTATATCCTTGGTGACCTTTGGTATTGGTGATTTTTATAGTTGTTACTAATTTCCTGAATTCATTTGAAATAAGATATAACATAGAACCCATGGATTCTACTTGGATATTTTCAAGCATTCATCTCTTTTTATCTACAGTAGGGACTCGAGATGCATCATTTTGTTCACCTTATAGATATAGTATTGGATTTGATTTGTTTTTATTAAAAAAGAACCTCATATCCCATCAAAGGATAACACTCATATCGATTTTAAAAATTTGTGCTTCTGGTTTGATATTGGTGTCATTTTCCCAAGGTTTTTCAATCTTACAGATTACATGTTGCGTGAAATAAATCAACACAAAAGAAAAACTTTAGGACTCAAAAAACACTTTGATATTTAATACCTTGAAAGCATATTCCCTTAAACAACATGTTGATGTTTTTTTTAATTATATTGCTCAATCTTTGTATGCAATTATCTTTGTTTAAATTATTTCTACAATGCAAACATTGGATTGATGGTCATGGCGTTACGGGTTTCAAATCATCACAACCCTCAACGATGCTTAAATACAATTGCACCAAGAAGGTGAAATAATATGTTGAATAGGTGAAATAAAATATGATTACACACTTGGAAACAAAATTGGTAAGCTGATTTGATATTTAATACCTTGAAAGCGACCACCCTCAAACTGCGTGTTGATGTTTTTTTTTAATTATATTGCTCAATGTTCGTATTCCATTTGGTTTGCTTAAACTCTTTCTACAATGCAAACATTGGACTGATGGTCACAATGTTATGGGTTTCAAATCATCACAAACCTTGATGATGCTTAACTAGCAATTTCCCCAAGAAGGTGCAATAATATGCTGAATAGGTGAAATAAAATATGATTCCACACTTGGAAACGAAATTGGTATGTTGACCTGTCAACTTATATGCTTTGTTGAATCAACCAGATCTATAAACTAGACTTTAGATGGTGCATTGACATGTTGCAATTGCATATTTGTATCAATAACTACATATGTAAATTTTGAATACAATTAGAGGTAGTAAACTTGGAAGAGAGTATGTTTTTAGCAACAAATGACAAGATTAACACATTTTTTTCATGGGGAACTAATACCACATGAAATCCTATTTAGATAATGGTCATCCATATGTCATTGAAACCATCAAGAGAAGGCTCCAACACATCGCCATTTTTTGTGGGAAACATGCAAGTAACATGAGAGAAGTGCTCCACATCCTCTGGGACATCCTATATTATTGGACAAAAGAACATTGGTTTGGACAAAAAAGGAAGTTCCTAGAAGAGAAGATAATGCACATGAGAACTTTATTTTTGTTTGATAGAAATATTTATAATATCTAATGGTCAATTTAGTTTTTTCTAATCTCTGAACAAATTACATGGTAGACATATTATCCAATAAATAACACAATTTGTTGCATTCCTAGTGAGATAAAATCTTGATGCATCATTTCACAAGGGTAAGGACTAACTACAAATCAAATTTCTTCGTTAAGATGATGTAACATGTTACACAAAAAAGAAAAATCATGAGTATTCAGATAAATAAGGTTCATAGGTATTCAATAGAATCTCTCCACCAATTGTTTTTAAAATGGGTATTAGATCACCCTCAACCACCTACAAATATCATGCCTAGAATCTAGTTAAAACCATAAAGCTTATGTATAATGAAGAATGCCAATAAAGGCATGCAAAGTTTCCCAAGCATAGACCATATAATCACATATGTCTAAATTTCCATCATTGAATGAAAGAATTATACCATACATATTCCCAAATTAACTTTGAACAGTATTGCCAATTTGATTTATTCTTCACTATGCAATTTTCTGTAATGTAATCAAGACATGTAAAAATTCATTAGTCATGTCAAGAAATCTCAAATGGAATTTTTTGCACAAGAATGTGTTAGGATATTTAGACACGTAGGAGTTAGTTAAGATCAACTTGTGTAATATATCCGTTAGGTAAAGTGTGTTTCTTTAGTACTATGCAATAGTATGCATTTGTAAATATTTAATCTAGTAGTCATGATATGTTCTATACATAGAGTGATCCAACGATTTAACTTCTCTTAGATCATACCTACCCTTGACCCATGGCTTGACACCTGATTGGTCCATGATATCTATTTAAAGAGAAGGGAGGGCCATTGGCTAGTTGATTGATTATGAGAAGCTCATTTGTAACTTTCTTTATTTTGCATAATAAACCGCCTCAAGTAGCTATTTAGATGGGGTCATGGACTGTTTCCCTCTCGAGGGTTTTAGGCACGTCAAAACCTTGGTGTGTCGATCGGTGATTTGTTTGTGTGGGTGGCTACTCTTGGTGTTTGGTCTTTTGGGAGTATCCCGTGTAACCAAACATGGTATCAGAGCGTTTATGAAGAGTCACTTCCGACTATGATCTAGATCTTGAACTGGTGTTGTTGAAACCTTGAAAGGGTTTTTTTTATAGACTTTCTATGCGTTTATGGGTTGTGGGAGGTGTTCCATTGTGTCCGGAGTGTCATTTCCATTGGGAAATAGTTTTTTTTATAAACAACAGTTTCTTTTTGCTCCAGATACGTCGATTTCAACATATCTGAAGGTATAATGTTACAGTGATGGTATTTATTTTTTATTTAAAAAAAAGAAAAATCTCATATTTTTTCAGTTTTATTATTATATATTTATTGTTTTTAGTCTCATATTGTTGCCTTCCCTGGATGCATATGCTCTTTGTTGTACACTTTGTGCGATCACGGTGAATTAGAAACAGAAAGGGAAAGGGTTTTTCTTGACAGTGTATGCTCTTTGCAGTGCACCTTGTGCGATTGCAGTGAATCAGAAAAAAAAAGAGAAAACATAGAATTTTTGGGAAAGCTAATGAGATCTAACCCCAAAGTGTGGAAAAGTTTTTTTTTCTTTTTGGTTTGTGGTGTGATTTGCAGGAAAAGAAGCAAGCATAGAGACCGAGAGAGAAGAGTAAAAAAAAAGCCCCCTTTCTCCTTCCCTTCATTTACGTACCTTTTAATCTTAGCTCACTTAGTTCAAAGTTGCTTTATTCCTTAATAGGTCTTGATTTCAAGTATTATTAAGTTACTTTTTTAATAGTACATGCAATTTCTAATTTTAAGTTACTTTATTGTAAAAGTGCATCTCACTTAAATTAAAAATAAAACAAATTAACAAGTAAGTCACTTAAGTCTTTTTTGTTGCACTATTTAAAAGTAACATCATTGTAAAAGTGAAATCACTTATTTTACAAAAGTGATTCACTTAAAGAAACTTTCTTGTAAAGTGATTTTCAAAGGTTCATCTGGGGAAGAGGTTTTTTTTTTTTAGTTGGTCATCCTCTATCTGCCACGTCTCTATTGGGGACATCTTCAAGTTTTTCTTTGATCAAGTATAATTTCCTCTTTCAGAATCAGTGTTTAGTGCCATTTTTTTTGAAACCGCCTGCTTTTTCAAGCTCTTTTCATTCACAAAATTGGTTTCTATTTTTTCAGCCATTATTTTACAGTATGGACACCCCTTGTGATATTCTACTTACTAGTTCCAACAAATTTTCATGGAAATATCATATGGAGGATGTTCTACGAAGTAGGGGACTTTTCAGAATTACTTCAGGGAAAGAAATAGAACCCACTGATGATGATAAGAAAATAAAATGGGAAAATAGATGTGATGAAGCTCATGGATTGATTGGGATTTCAATATCTATTGATTTGTGATTCCACCTATCTGGAATTGATGAACCTAATATAGCTTGGCAAAAGTTGGAATCTGTGTTTGGTAAACACAATGAAATTTGAGATCATGTACTTGAGAATGAGTTGATTTCTTTAAATCCAAGTGATTTTTCATGCATTCAAGATTATTTATGTAAGTACAAAACTCTTAGAATCTTGTGTGAAGAATGCAATATTAAGAGAGAAGATAAATGATGCATTTATCATATTCTTTCCAAACTTGGACCTGCATATTCTGTTTTTGTATCTACATTTTACTCCATGAAATAATCCTTGAATGCAGCTAGCTATCAAGAGCCTATTTTTGAATAGTTTTGTGATTCCTTGATTAGAGAGAAATATAAGCTCATCCATCTTGGAATGATCAGCAATGCAGATACATCTAGGAAGGCCTTATTGTCCCAACCCAAAAGAAAAGTCCAAGCCTCCCAAGAAACAATATTTTCACAATAATAAGCCAAACAAGGGTCCCAAACCCTCTTAGTTACCTTCTTCTTTAAAAAATGACAAAGGATCCAAGCCAACATGAAAGAAGACTGAGTGTCATTGCAACTATTGCAGGAATGATAATCATGATGAATCTAAGTGTTTCAAGAAGATGGAAGCCTTGGAAGCAGCAATGAAGAAGCACCACATCAGCCTAGATTCGTCTTCAGAATCTACCTCTCATGGACATGCACTTTGTGCTTCTGGTTATTCTTATATTGCATCTTCTTCTTCTACTCAAAATGAATGACTCATTGATTCTGGAGCACTTTATCATATGGCTAAGGATCAAGCCATCTTTTCTACTATGCATGAATGTAACACCAAACAAATATTTGTTGGTGATGATAGATCTCTATGTGTTATAGGATCTGGAACAGTTCCAGTAGAAAATTGTCATTTTAGTGATGTACTATGTATTCTAAGAATTTCCTGCAATTTGTTGTCCGTCTATCAAATCACTCATTCTGGTGAAGGTAAAACTATAACGTTTACACCTCACCAAGTTGTAATCAAGGATTTTAAATATCCTCAACATGTCCTGGCTACCATAATTGTTGATGATATTACTAGGTTGTACAAATTTAACAACTTTGGGTCATCACCTTTTCCTTCAGTTTTTATTGCTCATAGTGATAACTTGAACAAACTTTGCCATGAGTGATTTGGTCACTTAAATTGTCGCTCATTGCAACAACTATGTAAATAAAATATGGTGACATATCTTTCGATGGTATCTTGCAGGGATGGTGTTTGTTCCGGTTGTGTACTCGAAAAACATCATCGGGACAGTTTTGACAAACATGCCTCTTGGAACGCCTCAGTTCCCTTGGAGCTTGTGCATAGTGACTTGTGTGTTCCTCTTCCATTTGCTTCATTTTTTGGTTTCAAATATTTCTTAACTTTCATTGATGATTACTCCAGATGCACTTGGGTTTATTTCCTAAAACTTAAGAGCGAATTATTTAACATGCTCTTGGTCTACAAGGCGCTTGTTTAAAAACAATATGGTCATCAAATCATTAAGTTAATATCCGACAATGGAGGAGAATATGTTAACAAAAATTTCACTACTTTCTGCAATGAACAAGGAATCCAACAACAACATTGTTCCATACACACCACAACAAAATGGTGTAGTTGAACAGGAGAACCAAACTCTAAAAGAAATGGCTAATTGTATGATCCAATTTAAAGGACTAAGTCTTCAATTTTGGGCTAAAGCCATAAATTGTGCAAATTACATAGTTATTCACACCCCCACTAAAGCTTTACAAGGTATAACACCGGAAGAAGCATGGACTCAAATTTAAACTAGATGTCAGTCACTTTCGTGTGTTTGGTAGTGAAGCATGGGCTCACATTCCGGATGCAAAATTTAAAGCATTGCAGCCTAAAAGTGAAAAGTGCATATTTGTTGGATAGTCTGAAGATGTAAAAGGTTATAGATTTCTTCAACCACTTTCTCATGATATAATCATTAGAAGAGATATTAAATTTGATGAAAATCTCTTGGCCTACGAACCTAACTCGACGACTATTCCATCTTTGGCATGCGATCCTAATTCAATGATTGTGCCTTCTTCTAATTCCAAATTTCTTGATAGGTTTCCAAATACAGTTTATGATGATGATAGTGTGGATGAAAATCCACCTCCGCCTGCTCATGTTCCTCCTGTTGCACCAGCACAATTTCTTCCTTGATGGGTCCATTCAACATGTGAAGCAGCTGGTGATATTGCCGGTGATCCTAGAGATCAACGTTGAACATGTTCTCAGTTTGAGTGAGCCTCTTCTCTTTTGGCTCAAGTTTCAGAGAATCATGACCCAGAAACTTTTGCAAAAGCTTCAGGAAATCCAGAATGGGATGTAGCTATGGATGAAGAATATCGTTCCTTAATGGCAAACGATACTTGGGATCTTGTACCTCTTCCAACATGAAGAAAACTTGTTAGATGCAAATGGGTCTATAGAACTAATTATGCATCAGATGGAAGTGTTGAAATACTTAAGGAAAGGTTAGTTTCCAAAGGATTTTCCCAAGCTGAAGGGATTGACTACAATGAAACCTTTGCTCCTGTTGCAAAAGTGAACTCCATCTTCCTTGTTCTTTCCCTTGCAGCCTTACATAACTAGGAATTCCATCAAATGGATGCCAAGTATTCATTCTTACATGGTGATTTACAGGAGGAAATTTACATGGAATAACCTCTTGGATATATTCAGAATAACTCTGGCCTTGTCTGTCACCTTAAAAAATCCTGATATGGCCTTAAGCAAGCTCCTAGAGCTTGGTATGCGAAAATGGATAAATTTCTACTTGACACTCATTCTTCTAGATGCCATTCTGACCTCAATGTCTATACTAAGAAAGAAGGAAACCATCTCACCATACTTGTTCTTTATGTTGACAATATTATCCTTACTGATAGTGACCCTAAGCTTTTAACCCATGTGAAATCCAGTATTAAGCAAAATTTTGAAATGTCATACTTAGGACATTCGCATTATTTTCTTGGTCTCCAAGTCTTGCAAAACAAAGAAGGAATATTTCTCTCCCAATCTAGGTATGCTTGTGACCTTCTTCATCACTTTCACATGGAAGATTGTAAATTAGCCCCTTCTCCCTTCCAGTCTGGAGTCAAACTTTTCACCAATTTTACTTCACTTGAAGTAGATACCACCTTGTATCATCAGCTTGTTGGTAGTCTCTTATACTTGACTCATTCCTGTCCTGACCTTTCCTTTGTTGTTGGTAATTTTTCCCATTATATGCAAACACCTCCTGAAAGTCACTGGAAAGCAGCAAAAATAATACTTTGATATATTCGAGGTACAATTCAGTTTGGGATTCATTGCATTCCATGGGGGAAACCTTTGTTGGTTGGTTTCACTGATTCAAATTGCGTTGACGATCCTGATGATTGAAAGTCTACTACAGGTTATGTTTTTCAGTCTATGATCTGTACATGTCACTTGGGCTTGTAAGAAACAACAAGATCTTTCTCTTTCTTTAGTAGAAGGAGAATATTGAGACGCAATTAATGCCAGTCAGGAAGCTTTATGGATTTGACATATCCTTTCATAATTTGGATTCGAGCAGCAACAAACTACTCCACTTTGGTGTGACAATGAAAGTGCCATCAAGCTCACCAAAGATCCATTTCTACATCAACACAACAAACACATTGATATACATATGCACTTCATCATAAATGTTGTTCATGATCATGTTCTTGAAGTGGTATTTTTCCCTACAGATGATCAAGTTGCAGACATCTTTACCAAGTCTCTTACAGAAGTGAAGTTTTCTAAAATTCGATCTATGTTAGGAGTTCATGAATGTGTCATTAAGGGGGGATAGGCTCTAATTCCTCCTTCCTTATTCTAATAGTGTCACTTTTGTAAATACTTCAATCCTTTCCCAAGTTGTTCTTAAGGGGGGATGTTAGGATATTTAGACACTTAGGAGTTAGTTAATATCAACTTGTGTAATATACATGTTAGGTAAAGTGTGTTTCTTTAGTATGCATTTGTAAATATTTAATCTGATTGTCACAATATGTTCTAGACATATAGTGATCCAAAGTTTCAATTTCTCTTAGATCATACCTACCCTTGATACGTGGCTTAACACCCGATTGGTCCATGATATCTATTTAAATAGCATGGAGTGTCATTGGATAGTTGATCAATTATGAGAAGCTCATTTGTAACTTTCTTTCTTTTGCATAATAAACTGCCTCAAGTAGCTATTTGGCTAGGGCCATGGAGTGTTTCCCTCTCGAGGGTTTTAACCACGTCAGAACATCGGTGTGTCGATCTGTGGTCTATTTGTGTGAGTGGCTACTCTTGGTGTTCAGTATTTTGGGAGTACCCTGTGTACCTTAACACAATGTGAACTACACATGACATTAAACTAGATATACAATTTATTTCAACACCAAAAAGAAGATATGCAAAAAAAGTTGCATACATATAATGTATGAATAAACTCAAGATGAGCATCTAAATTATGAATAAATATGTTGGTATTTAAGTTATTAGTAATCATCCAAATCACTAATAGAGAACGGAATCCAATTGCAAATAGATTTTATCTCATGAACACCCATTCCATATACATAAGAAACAAATTTCTGTTCATTTATTTCATGTCGATACCTAAACAATAGGTATCCAAATTATCCAAAAATTCCTAGAATAGAACAATGAGATGCCATATACAAATAAGAGATGCATTAAACAAAAATTGTTACTAACTAGGATTGGCATTTGATAGACCTGCATTGATTGGAATCCTTTAAGCACCAACAAAGACCTTCATCAATCATGAGAAACAAGTAGGGAGATAGTGGACACCTATTGGACTATTTCCCTTTGACCCAGGTTCAGTCCCTAGTTTGTCCCTCAACAAATCCCAAGATATCATCCCGACAAAGCAAGGCCCATTCGGCAGCACTTGCGATGCAGATGCAGTCTCACCCTAGATATCTCTTATGGGTAACTGT
This sequence comes from Pseudotsuga menziesii, assembly GCA_001517045.1. Taxonomy (NCBI): domain Eukaryota; kingdom Viridiplantae; phylum Streptophyta; class Pinopsida; order Pinales; family Pinaceae; genus Pseudotsuga; species Pseudotsuga menziesii. Next base: position 34,971 of record LPNX010263633.1, read on the forward strand.
CAGAACCAAGTTTCTGCAGTTGTGTGGGGATTTCCTCTTCTTTGTCACCTTACTATCTTACTCAACCGAAGCTACTAGTTATATTACTTATATTAATGTATACATTCAATATACGACTCTATTTTTCCATCGACACAAATGATAACAATTAATATACTTCCTTATCAATGATTCCAACTAACAACAATGCGACAGATGAATACAAGAAATAATTCATAATAAAATACACATACATTCATTCACAACATACATTCATTAAACATAAACAAATTCATTAAATATATGCATAGACAACATTTAACTTGGTAACCTGTTGGGCCCGAAAATGATGCCTTTTTTACCTCACTACTATACCCATTTTTCCTTATCTTACTCCATTTTATGCACCAAACAGATGTTCTTCCTTCATTTGAGACCTGTATCCTTATAGTTATGATTACTTATTTTTTTATATTATTAATACTTATGATTGTTATAAACAGGGCTTTCCCTCTTGGGTTATGCTAACAAATTGAGATTTTATGAAGATAGTTCAAGATGTGAAGAATACAAGTGCATCAAGCCGAGTGGTTTCTAGAATATATCAACATCCGTTGCCAGCTGTACCCACAGACTGCAGCTCTACATGTGAGACGTAGTCAAAGATCCTCATTCCACACAAGCTGCAACAGGCAAGGCTACAACAGACTCAGACTCAACAGTGTGCCGTTATTCAAGGGTAGCTGCAATTGACGGAGTATGTATTAAATGGGTTATGTTACTTCATCGTCAGCTCGAGAAACAGACTTCCTATATTCCCTGCTTCTATTTTTCCCATAGCTGTAAAAAGACATTGTAATAGGGCATCCTAAAGATCGTATATCTTCATGGCTGCCCAATATTAGTGGGTGGAAGTTATGAATATTGATGTATAAATATTAGGAACTATTCAGAGTCGAGGGTTGGAAAATAATTGATTGTATTGTATAAGCTATAACAGAGACGGTACTTTCATTCCATCATCTAATACGACCATGATTCTTTGGATCTCTGTGTCACTCTTTCGAGGGTCGAAGGGAATGTGGACTGTATAAGGAAGTGTGGAGCCAATTGGATAGGACTCAAGTTCAAATTTCCTCTTATCTGGTGGCCAAGAAAACCATACAGGGAATATTGCTTTCTAACAGAGGAAGAGGAGCAACAGTGTTGGAGATATTGGGTTTCCTATAATGGATTTCTAGAAGAACAGGGAGCACCTAAACTCCCTTATAACTTTTCCTCTCTCCATGAACAAAGTACAATGCCAGATTCAGATTCAGACTAATGGAGGTCGTTGACTAGGGACATGCAACATGACAGTTGGGGGGAGATGTTGGGCCCATAAATGACCCCTTTTTGACCTCACTTACTATACCCATTTTGCCTTATCTTACTCCATTTTATGGACCAAACAGATGTTCTTCCTTCATTTGAGCCCTTTACAGGTATGATTACTTATTTTTTATTATCTTATTAATACTTATGATTGTTATAAATAGGGATTTTCCTCTTGAATTATGCTAACAAATTGATATTTTATGAAGATAGTTCAAGATGTGAAGAATACAAGTGTATCAGGCCGAGTGGTTTCTAGAAGAGATGAACATCCATTTCCAGTTGTACCCATGGACTCCATCTCTACATGTGAAACACAATCAAAGATCTTATTCCACGCAAGCTGCAATAGGAAAGGCTGCAAGAGACTTAGCCTCGACAACGTGCCGTTATTCAAGGGTAGCTGCAACTAAAGGAGTATCTCTTAAATGGGTTCTGTTACTTCATCATTGGCTCAAGCAACAGACTTCCTATATCCCCTCCTTCTATTTTTTCCACAGCTGTAACAACGCATTGTAATAGGGCAGCCTGAAGATCGTAGATCTTCATGGATGCTCGATATTTGTGGGTGGAAGTTATGAATATTGATGTATAAATATTAGGAACTATTCAGAGCCGAGGGTTGGAAAATAATTTATTGTATTGTATAAGGTGTAACAGAGATGGTACTTTCATTCCATCATCTAATACAAGGAGTAGGATTCTTCGGATCTCTGTGTTTTAACTTGTGTTAGTCTCTAGCATCTCTGTTCGAAGGCTGGTCTTTCCTTCCCATAGAGATTTCTAAGTTAGTTAGGTGTTTATCTTTTCTGTCGTGTGGTGTGGATGTTAAAGTAGGCACATTATTTTATAATAGCTGCAAGAGTAATGATTCATTGTGTGTTTCCTTGAATGTTCAGTAATTTCATTTCCTGTAAGCTGCAACAAAGTGGTGTGACAGTTGACTGTGTAGGTTAATTTCCTTTATGATGATTGTGTGATAGCTGTAACAACCAAGCTCATCCTTATTTTCTTTCAACTACTGTCTTTTTTTAGTTTTGCTAATTCAGTCCATTTACAGTTATAATTGTCGAAGTTCAATTTCTGCATTTTTTATTCTTAGATTAAGGTTGAATTAAGATAGTTATGATGGATTTCCATATGGAATGGTAAATTAGGATTTAAATTTATGCAAAAGTAAGTTTATATGTTTATTTCCTGAATCATTCATTTCTGAATTGAAGCTGTAGGAAGGTATTTATAATATCGCATCCTTAGGAAGGTAATTTAGATTAGATTAATCATGGGAGGAGTTGGGCTGAACAGATAGGTCACAGGGTCTTCACTTGTTTACCAATATCCTATCACGTTAGTTCATATTGTGGGTTTTAAAATTATAAAAAATCAAGCCAATATATTGTAGGTATTGGGGGGATGAAGGGTTTAACGTGGGGGTGGCTAGGGTGGTTTACAAGGATTGAGGTATAAAATGTGGTGGGGAGGAAGTTTTAAGTATTGGGAGGGGGTTTCAACAAAAATAGTTTGCATCAATATCTCTCAAAATTAAGGGTATTCTTTAATATCCCACGATTGCACGTGCTATGTGAGAGGTTCACTAACTGAAGTCCCCGTGAGATAGGTAGGGTAGTTCATTTAACAGCATCAACTACTAGTGTTTAAGCACAGACAGTTTGAATTATCTTTGCAATAAAAATACTTCCCTAGGTTGAAAATTTATATTGAACATTCTGTATGTTGGCTTTAATTAACTTGCAGATAGAGTGCCCAACAAAACCCATCTGGGAAAAACCACATAAACGCTCTTCATCTGGCATGAGAAATATATGGCACATTTCATCTGCACACTCATCTTACAGAATTGTTCTAGATCTTCTTCTACAATATGTACATCCTTATCTCTCCTTTCATGCTCTACAGTCTTAAGTCTCTAAAGTTTTCCTCTCCTTCACTCTATTGTCAATCCACACACAGTCTAGATTGACTTACTCTTCTCTACAACTATTCGACTCTACAAACAAACACAGACCAACTAGGAAGAGACCGACACATAAATTGGGTTATTCCTTTTATAAAATCTTACATGTCGTAGTTAGCTAACTTCATTTCATTAGCTGACATGTTCTCATTCACACTTTTGTTCATTTTAGTTACAACAGTCAGTAGGCACTATCGTCCCAAAATACAAAGATGATTTATTCCCTAAAGCATGTGTGAATCTAACCAATCTCTTACCAAAGATCCCTTAGGATGTCCTTTTCAACTGTTGCATGCATTCAATCATGGCTATTTTTGTTGCAGTTGATCTCATCGCATCTTCCCTTCTATCGTGAACTTATTCCCTCGTGGATGCTTCTGTCACAACTTTCCTTCTACCACTACTTCTTTTGTCATATCTATTCCTTCGTCGTAGCTTCCTCTGCTGTGCTACCAGACTCTTCATATTTCAAAACGTAATTATAATTGAATTCTTCCTATCTTTTCCTAGTGCCATCAGGCCCTTAAAACTAACTTGTGCCTTGTCCCGAGCCATGCTACACTATTCCAAAGCTTATTCCGTTGTGACGACCTTACTTTGAAAATATTAAATGATTTTCACTATCTCCTATGTTTCTCATCATACATCCTCTTCTGCCTTCTACAAATTTTCCACAAGGTCAGAACTTATGTGTCCTGACGTTGTAAGTCCTACAGACTCTGCTGCTTGTCACACTTTTTAATGTATAGTTTAAATAAGTCCTGTAATTCTTTCTTCTTTGGCCTACAATTCAGTGACTTTGTTAGTCCTATGTTTTTGTTGAGTGCGTAGCGCTGTAACTTGTTGTTGTAGTTTTTTCATGTCAGCATCCTTATCCATTTTCTACGCTAAGGGAAACTTCTTCATTTCATTTTTTCAGTTGATTTTCCTCTGTCTCAGCAGTGCACAGCTTCTCTCCGAAGTTTTCTAACTTTACATAGTCAATCAATACTTCCCATGTTTGAGAAACGTGTTTGACTACCTTGGCACATAGTGCCTCTTCTTATTCTATTTTCTTTGCAGCTTCTACTACTACCATCCTTATTTCTTCCAACACCTCTAGGGGTGTATCGTGGGTTTCACCTATGCTTCTAATTTTGAGATATTTTTGTGAAGTTCCTCTATTATTTATCCAAGCTGAATGACCTTGGCCTCCACAAACATTTCATTTGTTATTCCTTCATATGCGAAATTACTGTAAGAAAGTGTTACAACATTGGCGATCTTGTTCCTGTCCTCCTCCCATATTTTGGATTTCTACTTGGTTTCCTTAACGGTTTTCTTCATCTTACTAACAACCTTATTCGATGCATGCTATTTCTTGATCAACGCACCTTCTCTAAATCTCATTTTTGTGACTGCAACATTCTGTATCGCATAAACTTCATATAGTGAAATATGAGAAAAATCGATGGTAACATGGCCTAAGTTATTTTCCATGGTATTCAATTATGTCGTTCCCAGGTCGAGTGCTTCTCCCACCAGTTGAGTTCTTATTGGTGGAATAGGTATCGATACCTCTATCGATCACCCTTTTGATGGGCCTGCTAAGTCTTGCGGCGTTGTCACCTATGGTCTGTAATCAACCATGACATGTACTTCTTTGATAGTTGTACAGAGCATCTAGAGTAAGTCGGTAATACTTTTTGTGAGATCTATTTGTCTCTCATATAATTTATAAAGAATCTACGTAGCAACCTCTGTCATTACGTTTTTTAGCACGATAACATCATTGTTGTTAAGGCCAATAGTTCTCGATGTTTTTTCATCCTTCCTTTTCTTATTCCTTGTGTCATACTGCTCAGTATTCTTCTTCTTATCGTCTGCCACCAGATCTGTTTGGGTTTCGTTGAATCATTTTGGGTAGGGTTGAGAGAATTATATGGATCTTTTGCCGTTGCTGAAGGGTCCCCTCCCTGTTCTCCATCCTTTTGCATTGGTGGATCATCCTATCACAAGACTTCTTGACATCCTGGTATTTTTTGAAAAATGGTGTTGGGTCCATGCCTGCAAGTGGTTATAGTGGAACGTATCCAACAATGTCTTCCATAATGGCTGTGGGTGATGGGGTAGTGACACAAGATTCTATAGTTGTTCTTGTATTGGAAATCAAAATAACCATACTCTATTGAAACTAAGTTTGACTCTTACAGTTGCAAACAACAATCTCTCTCTCAAATGTAACATAATAAACTAAATACTTGGGCGTGAATGGTGATAGTGTCTAGCCGTTCATTTTTTCAGTCCTCCACATTAGCAGGTAATAAATGGAAAGATAGTTGTCTTTTCCGTCACATTGGCTAATCATCTGAATGATTATTAGGAAAGTTTTATGCATGCCACCACTCGCCTTTCACATCAGTGGTAGTTATTTTGAAATAAAGACAGAAGTGACCAAAAATCACGCCCCCAAAATATCCCGGGCCTTTAAATTAATTATGGCTGCCTTTGAATTAATTACGACCAGCTGTCATTTATGCAACTCTATTTTAACTTGTGACAAAATCGCTCTTCTTGCGACCGATATCCATCCTTCGATATTTTCCTTTTCTTACGACAAACTGTCTAAGACAATTTTACTCCCTGTGCAACATACTAGCATTTTGCAACGGTCTTTGCTTTTTCTTTGCGACAACTCATTTCCTGTGACTAAAACAAATTTTCTCATAGGGTTTTGTTTTTTTCTTTTTTCTTTTTTCTTTCGACCGAGTTGCGACTATCCTGATAATGATTTAGTCGACTTTCATTTACCATTCCTTTGATGGGTGTTCCATCCAACTTACGCAATTGCACTGCGCCTCCGTGAGTGATATGCATTACAATATATTGTCCTAACTAGTGTGTTTTTAGCTTACCCGAATGTTTGAAGAATTTGATATCATACATAACAAGTCCTTCGACCTGAAATTGCATGTTCTTGATGTGGTGATCACGCCATAATTTATGTTGTTTGTAATACCCCCATGACATTACTTTTATTTGAATTCTCCAAGTGCTTTTGATTTTTATTAAAAACATGTATGCTCTGTTTTCAAAATTAACGCACAACCAAAAACTATTTTAACCCAAGAAAGCGCAGATCGGATCACACCTTGCTTGCATACAATATTAAAACTATGTCCAAACCTCCTTCTGCATTGATCGCTTCCTAGAACGGTTAGAAAATTATTTTTATATAATGAGTTATTAAAAACTCAAGGTGACATTTGCACAACAAAACTATTTTTTTTTTGTATAAATAAAAGAAAATGGCACTTGGAGAATTCAAACCAATTATGCTTTTGATTTTTATTAAAAACATGTATGCTCTGTTTTCAAAATTAACGCACAACCAAAAACTATTTTAACCCAAGAAAGCGCAGATCGGATCACACCTTGCTTGCATACAATATTAAAACTATGTCCAAACCTCCTTCTGCATTGATCGCTTCCTAGAACGGTTACAAATATTTACTTTGAACTCAAATCTAAGGTTTTCAATACCTATGTTGGATTGATAACTCATATCTGACCATGCATTGGTGTTGGATTTGTTGTTAACTATAAACTATATTTTGATCATTATCCTCAACACTCAGATATGATCACGACTTCTTCCAATCCACGAGGTCTGCGTTGTTTTTTTTTAATCTGGAAAAGTCAGATATGAATTCCTAAATTTCTGTGTTGAATTCAAATTTATTTTCCCAATCTATGTAATTTCTATCTGTATGTGTGGACCCGATTTCTGCAAAACGTGGTTGGCATGTGTTATAGTTTTATATAATATTCAATCAAATCTCAGGTATGTAGGGATCCTAATCCCTCCATATGTTTTCTTTTCTTTTATGCCATAAATATGTGGAACTCTGTTGAAGGATAACCAACAAACCCAATACTTTAGTTGGCTTAAAAACTCATATCTGACCACGCCTCCTTTCAATCCCAGTGGTCTGTGTTTGGTTTTGCTATACTTTTTATCTTGAAAACTCAGATTCGATCCCAAATGTCTGCGTGGACTTTCATTTTGTTTGATCTGCAATATATATAGATACCGTTATCTTAAAGATTTAGATCTAATTATGCCATTCCCATGCTTCTTGGACATATACATTTCATATTTAAAAGTTTGCAAAATGTTTCCAGTGATGCACTGTAGGCATTTTACATTTATATGAAATCAATCTATATCTATACTCTTGTTCCAAACTCTCTGCATACAATCCTTTTATTTTCTTTCATGCACGTCGACCTGAGCTAGACTCTGTGCATGCGATTTCCCCCCCTCTCTGATTTGGATCTCGTGGAGTAAAACGGCATTACCTATTTACCTACGATGTTTTCATTAAACCCCAACCATACTTCTAAATGAAGAAAATATGAGTAGCTTTTTTACGGAAGATACATTAATGTTTTCCTTGTTAAATTAATGATGCTTAAGTATTGTTGGAGTTGACAACAAATGTAGTTTGTTTTATGAAATAGATGACGTGGACCTATATTTGTATAAGAGGAAACTTGTTTATGTTATTGGTTACATTGTATTTAAGTGACATAAGTTTTTTCATATAGTAAAATTTGAAATTTAGTACTATGAGTTGGTTTACATTGGGAGATGTTACATTGTGGTATCATGGTGCATGTTATGACACTTGGCCTATGGTGTCCATACACATATTTCCAAAAACTAACAATGTGTAAAATTTTGTTTCTTATTACTTGTATAGCAAAAAATTGTTTTACTAAAGTGGAGGAAGATATGGCTAGAAGACGATCCCCTACCCCACCTGCATGGGTTGAAACCAATAAAAAGGATCCACCAAATGATAACATTGTTAATCACAAGATAATACAAGTAGTGATCGACATACACAAAGAAATTATGAATTTTAATATTGAACATGAAAGGGTACTGACAACTCAAGAAGACTTAAATGAAGCTCTGTGATATAAACTGAATGAGATAACTAATGAAAAGAGAAAAAAGAAACGTAGACAATAAAACTCATCCTCTGACTATCCTTACTCTAACGGAAGCCATCTATCTAGTAAATCAAAGTATTCTAGTGATATTTTCAAGGGTAGACATAGGAAGAAAAGAAAATATAAATATGACCTAATGGGAGAATTAAAAAAATAAAGCCTCCTATCTTTGATGTCGAAGTAAAAAATGGAGAAGAACCTAAGGCTTGGCTCTTCGGGATGAATAAGTACTTCACTATGTACAATTACTCCAACTCTATGATGGGAAAAATGGTCATGTTCAATCTATTCGAAAAGGATAATATTTGGTGGCAAGACTTAAAAACAGAAAAAATAATTAATAATAAAAAAGTAAGTTGGAACTGGTTTTAAAAGGAATTTAAAAAAGAATACCTCTCAGAATATTACTACGAAGGGAAAGCTAAGGAGTTATGAGCTAAGACTGGGATCCATGTCCATGCATGACTTCTGTACTAAATTCCTATCCCTGTTAAGCTATGTGTCTTACCTAAATGAAGAAAAACCTAAAATATAAAGATATCTAGGTTGCTTTCCTAGCTTTTATAAAGACAAATTGGAGTTTTATGAACCAAAAAATTTGTATGAAGCAATGAGGAAGGACAAATTAACATATGATCAATCCAAGAGTAAAAGTGAAAATCATTATAATTTCAAGAGAAGAGCTGGAAGTAGTTTTAAGAGAAGAGAGTTCAAACCTTTTAATAAACATAAAAGTTTCTAGAGAAATACCTTTAAGGATAAATAACAAACAATAAGAATGGATTATAAACAACCTATGAGAATTTCTGAGCATAAAGATAATATTTTTAAGAAAAATCAAGAAATAAAAAGAGAACCCTTATAGTGTTGGGGATGTTGGGGGAGTCATTTCTATTGGGAATGTCCTCATAAAAAGGATAATCGGAATATTCACACAATTCGAGAAGAAACCACAGTTGGAGAGGTTGCTCAGAACATACCTCAGATTAGTGTCATGTTGGACAACCATCAAGCAGATTATTAGCCCTCCATGGTTGAGGTAGATGATAAGATCCTTGACAAACCTATTTCTATATTAATTTATTTTGTATCTACCCGAAGTCATATATCTCCTAAGTTAGTAGATTTGTGTAAAATGAGAAAATATGATTTTGAAAAGTTGTGGTTAGTGCAATTAGCCATCGGAATAAAAAGAAAAGTAACCAATTTTATTTCTACTTGTGAAGTTCATATGCACGATTTTATTACAAAAGTATATTTGAATGTTCTACCATTAGGATAATACGATGTACTAATTGGCATGGATCGGCTAGACAAACATAAAGTTTTCCTAAATTTCTTTGAGAAAAATTTCGATTGTATTGATGAAAATGATGCAAGTAAAATGGTTAGAGGGATTCCAAAGAAGGTTCTTACGAGAAAAATATCTTCCTTGCAATTGAAAAAGTGTGCTAGAAAAGGATGTAGGGTGTTTTCTGTACACATCACTGAAACTAATGATAAGGAAACAAAACCTAGTTTAGAGGATCTTCCCCTTTTAAATGATTTTAAAGACATATTTCCCGAAGAGATATCAGGAATACCTTTGAAGAGGGATATTGAATTGGTACCAAGAGTAGTACCTGCCTCGAAGTCCTGATTTGGTAGAATTAAAATTACAATTACAAGAGTTAATAGATAAATAATATATTATACCAAGTGTGTCTCCATAGGGAGCACCTATTTGTTTGTTAAAAATAAGGATGGCACACTAAGGCTTTGTATCGATTACAAACAATTAAATAAGATGAAAATTAAGAATAGATACCCTCTCCCTCATATCGACAACTTGTTTGACCAAGTACAGGGAGCGTCGATATTCTCTAAAATTGACTTGAGTTCTTGGTACCATCAAGTAAGAATTAAGGACAAGGATTTCCATAAAACTACATTCAGAACAAGGTATGGGCATTACGAGTTCCTTTTTGTTCCATTTGGATTAATCAATGCCCTGACCACTTTCATGTGTTTAATGAACAATGTTCTTCAAAAATAATTAGATAGGTTTGTAATAATATTTATTGATGACATATTAATATACTCTAAAAATGAAGAAGAGCATAAAGAACATTTAAAATTAGTGTTTCAAACCTTAAGAGAACTTAAAATATATGCAAAATTTAGCAAATGTGAATTCTTTCAAGATAAAATTCATTATCTAGGTCATGTAATAACTAAGGAAGGTATTTTGGTGGATCCAAATAAAATCAGGGAAATCAACGATTGGCCAGTTCCTAAGGATGTAACTGGGATTTGATCCTTCATGGGAATCACGGGTTACTATCGTACGTTCATTGAGGGGTTCTCCAAAATTGATTATCCTATAACTTCACTTCATAAGAAAGGAACTAGATTCTTATGGTCTAATTAATACATGTCAAGAAAGATTTGAAAAACTTAAGCACCTACTAACCACTGCACATATTCTAAGAATTGTTGATCCATGCAAGGACTTCGTAGTGTGTACAGATTCCTTCCAAGAAGGATTAGATTGTGTGTTAGTGGTGTGTTATTATAGGAGGATTATGTAATAAGCTATGAGTCATGAAAAATTAAAATACATGAATGAAAATATGCAACACATGACTTAGAACTAGCTATGATAATACATGCATTAAAGATGTATAGACATTACTTAATATGAATAAAATTTACCTTAATGTCAGATAACATAAGCTTAAAATACTTATTTGATCAACAAAACTTAAATTCTCGCCAAGCAAGGTGGTTAGCCTTCTTGAGCGAGTATGGTTTTGAAATTAAACACATTAAAGGAAAAGAGAACAAAGTGGAATATTCCTTGAGTAGGAATGTCATTCCACATTGTTCAACTGCCTTCAACAGTTATAAAACAAATATCAAAGGTTTAATAAAACAAGTAGCTAAAAATTATGAAGAGTACTTAAAGATTAAAGAACAATTGGAAATAGATGATAAGGGAAGTGATTTAGCTTATTCTATAAATTTGGAAGACTGGTTAGTTTATAAAAAATGATTATACATACCAGATTCTCAAGAAGTTAAATGGTTAATTCTAAATGAACTACGTAAAAAACCATATTCCGGACATCCGGGATACCAAAAGATGATAACTAAGTTAAGAAAAAGCTATTATTTTCCTAACATGAAGAATGATGCTGCAAATTACCTAGCTAGGTGTATTGAATGTCAATAAGTAAAATTTGAACATCAACATCATGTCGAGTTATTGCAACCCTTACCTATTCCAGAATGGAAATGGGAGATAATAAGCATGGAATTTATAACGGGATTACCTAAAACAAATAAGAAACATGACTCAATAATGGTAGTTGTTGATAATTTAAGTAAAGTTTCCCACTTCATACTGGTAAAATCTACATTTAAATCCATTAATATAGCTGATGCTTTTATAAAGAAATATTTCGGTTACATGATATTCCAAAGGTTGTGATTTCTGACAGAGATGTGAAATTTACTGGTAATTTTTGGAAATCCTTGTTTAAGGGTCTAGATACACAAATAAATTTCAGTACTGCTTATCATCCTCAAATGGATGGACAAACTGAAAGAAACAATCAAGTGTTAGAAGATATGATGCAAATGTATGTAATGGATAAACCAGGTAAATGGGAAGAGTATTTTCATTTAATAGTATTTTCTTATAATAATGGGTATCAAGCTTCATTAAAAATGAGTCCATTTGAATTTTTGTATGGTCAGAAATGTCGCACACCTGTGTCTTGGGATAACCCAGTTGACAAGATTGTTCTAGGACTAGACATGTTAAAAGAGATGGAACAAATGGTGAAAGAGGTGCAACAAAACTTAAAAGTTGCTCAGGATTGGAAAAAATGTTACACATATTTAAAAAGAACTCCAAGAGAGTTCAACGTTGGTGATCACATATATCTAAAGGTAAAGTCAAAGAAGAGTTATTTGATTTTGGGAAGAAATTCCAAACTGGCACCAAGGTATTGTGGACCTTTTGAAGTGTTAGCTAAGATAGGGCCGGTAGACTGTCAGCTTGCACTTCCACCTAATGTAAAAGTACACAATGTATTTCATGTATCATCATTGAAAAAATATATACATGATGCTACTCATATAATTGTTTTTAATGTGATTTAGGTAGAACACAAGGGAGAGTTTGAGACCGAACCTTTCTGCATCCTATATAGGAGGGAACATATGCTCCAAAATCGAACCATCATTCAAATAAAAGTGCAATGGAAGCACTTCATCCCTGAAGAGGCCACTTGGGAAATGTAGCATAAAATGCGAGAAGCATATCCCTCCATGTTCCCGAATGAGAAAGGGGGCACAGAATAAAAAAAGAACATCGAGGATGGTTTTAAGAATAAGGGGGGGAGAAATGTAATACCCCCATGCCATTACTTTTATTTTCGTATTTTGAAAATTATTTTTATGTAATGAGTTATTAAAAACTCAAGGTGACATTTGCACAACAAAATTATTATTTTTTATATAAATAAAAGAAAATGGCACTTGGAGAATTCAACTACATGAGGGGACACCACCATGGCACAAAATAACATGTGTGATCAAGTTAGAGAGACCTTTACCAATAAAATCCAATCTAAAAATCAACAACCATACAAGATCCTAAATCATAGGGATTTAAGGATTGAATGGAGATTTGATTGGGATGGCATAAGACCTGGGAAAATGATATATATATGAGTGCATTGGAATAGCATGGAATGTCATGTTGTACATGGGGAAAAATATGCCAAGTCCATGTGTTGAGCATTTTTCTAGTTTTATAAGTCCATCATTAAACTTATTACAGACTTGAGGAGAGAGTGTCACAATGAAGTTTGACTTGTTGTTTTAAAGGTGCATGGTGGTGATCCAGCTCGGGGGTGGAGTTGAGTTAGTTGTAGAGCTACTCTCTTCTATGGTTGGGAGGAGTTCATTCTCTAAGTAACTATTTTTGATTTATTTTCTCAAGTAATTTTTTATTTATTTATTTTATTTTTATTTGATGAGTTAGTTTTTGCAGAATATTGATTTAAAGAATGAATTATAAATCGAAGTCATGTAGGTGATTTGATATCTGGGTTATGATGAATTTTTATTCGTCTATGGTGTACGCATCTATGTATTTTATGATGAGTTATTCAAATTTGGGCCATCAAACTCTGTACTATCACAAGTTTAATTACAGAGTATGTATGTGTTTTCTTTATTCGATCTGCATCAATATGTTGATAGTCATATTTGAATCTAATGATCTGTATGTAATGATGTATAAAAACGTTCTATGATTTACCACAATATTCTATTTCGATCAGTGGTTTTTATATTCAAATTGAGGTGGATTTGTTTCCAAACCAATTATGCTTTTGATGTTTATTAAAAACATGTATGCTCTGTTTTCAAAATTAATGCAGACCAAACAATTGTTTTAACTCAACCATGCACTTGATACCCAAATCACTTTTGATTTGTTCTGTAAAGAAAATGCAGATTGGATCACATGCTTCTTGCATACAATCTTAAAACTTTGTCCAAACCTCCTTCTGCATTGATGGCGTCCTAGAACCGTTACAGATCTTCACTTTGAACTTGAATCTAAGGTTTTCAATACCTGTGTTGGCTTGATAACTTAGATATGACCATGTGTTGGCATTGGATTTGTTGTTAACTGTAAACTATATTTTTATAATTATCCTCAACTCTCAGATTTGATCATGGCTTGTTCCAATCCTTGAGGTATTCGTTGGTTTTGTTTTCTTTATTATCTCGAAAACTCAGATCTGAATTCCCAAAGGTCTACATTGAATTCAAATTTATTTTCCCGATATGTGTAATTTCTATCTGTATGCATGTACCCGATTTCTGCAAATCTCGGGTATGTAGGGATCCAGATCCCTGCATATGTTTTCTTTTCTTTTATTCCATAAATCTGTGGAACTGTGTTGAAGGATAACTAACAAACCCAATACCTGCGTTGGCTTAAAAATGCAGATCTGACCACACCTCCTTTTAATCCCGGTGGTCTATGTTTGGTTTTGCTATACTTTTTACCTTGAAAACTCGGATTTGATCTCAAAGGTCCATGTGGACTTCCATTTCATTTTGATCTGCAATATATATTGATACCATTATCTTAAAGATTCAAATCTGATTATGCCATTCCCCTGCTTCTTGGACATATACATTTTAGATCTAAAAGTTTGCAAAATGTTTCTAGTGCTACATTGTATGTGTTTTACATTTATTTGAAATTGATCTATATCTATGCTCTTCTTCCAAACTCTCTACATATGATCCTTTTATTTTCTTGCATGCACGTTGACTTGAGCTAGATCTGTGCATGTGATTTCCTGTAACACGCCGGTTTTGACCCCGTTTTCATTTAAATAAATGATGTAAACGGGGTCAAAGCCCCACCATCGATTTAGTATTTATGTTTCATCAATTAAGGTTGGGCTAATGGTATTTGTTTATGCTAGTTGAACATTACCAATTGAACATCATGTTAAATTTGCAATTTTTAATTAAAAACCTACAGCCAGCTATGTCAACACAACTAAATGAGATGGGGGCATGGTTTTTCCTAAGGATAAGGGAGTGGGGGATTGGAAAAGTGGGGAGAAATTCAAAATGGGAAGAACACCATTTCTAGAAAAACATTTTTTAATTTTTTCTTGAAGAAAGCATCCAATTTTCCCTCATGCAATAGCGTTTCACCTTCCCTCACGATTTGGAATGGAATTTTTTTTTTGGAAACCCAATTCTACATTCACGTAGCATCCAACAAGAAAAAAATATTCTGAGTCTGGACCCTTGGGGGGATCTTCTCCCGTTCCGCATTTTTGGTTTTTGTTTTCAATTACGATTTTCCCCTATTCAGCAATTTGTTTCCTTTCAAGATTTTTTCTTGTCTGCTAGTTTTTCCGCGAATACGATTTCCCAAAATAGATTTGGTGTCTTTGAATTGAATGACTAGAAAATGTTTTGGTTTCTGTAAATGCAGCAACCGGTCTGGCTCAGGCAATGCTCATAATTTGTAATTACTGTGTGTGTATGTAATCCCTGGCGTCTGCTACGTTTTCTTAATCCTAGTACTGAGATAACTATGTCTACATCCTTGTTTGGCATATGAACTGATTTGAGGAATGTAAATGGAGTCTAGACTTTCTTGATAAACCTAGTGTGTGAAGGAACCTCACAGATCAATCCAGAAGGTTGGTTTTCTTCTTTGCATACTGTGAATAGCACTGGAAGGGAAGGCATGCCCTGAGGGACTGTGTAGCAAAGAAGGGAATTCTTCCTTATGTTGGGTGTGTAATTGTTTAGAAGTCAGGCTAGATCTGGTGTGGGTGTTTATAGCACTGGGGTTGAGCTCACTAGATTAGCATTTACTCTTTGCACCTTCTTGGAATCCTGATAAACCCAACTGGAAGGATGGTTTGGATAGTATCCTGATAAACCCATCTGTTGGCTTGGCCGTGTCTCATGTGAATTTGCTAAGTGTAAACCACTGCCCATGTAAGTATGATAAACCCAACTATTTTGGCTTGACTAAATCCTTGGCTATGGGGGAAGTCTGCTATTGTTCCTTATTCCTTGGGGAAAATCATGCCCATATCGGGGGTGGCAGTGTTGCTGAGAGATTAAAGGGCACACTAGCCTATGGTTGGGTGGAACGTTGCAGGACAAGCTTCTTTCAAAGATAAGTATTAGCTTATATTTTATTTTCCACAACTCTAATTGTTTTATAAATTACTGTGAACATGATGAATGCTTGAATGAATGATTTTGCTTCCACTATATGTTAATAATTTATGCATCTGTGTATTTTTTAAGTTCAATGCATTTATATATATATTATGTTCGTGGGGGCTTAGATTTCTCGAGTTGATAGATGTTAGTCACATCCTCTCTTCCGAGTAGAGGGTTGGGGATGTGACATCCCCCCCTCTGATTTGGATATCGTGGAGTAAATCGGCATTACCTCTTTACCTATGATGTTTTCATAAAACACCGACCATAATTCTAAATGAAGAAAAGATGAGTAGTTTGTTTACGAAGATCTTGATTTCAATCTCTTTTCTAAGATTTCAACCGATACTTTGGAAGGATGATCATACCTTAATACCAAAAATAAACTATACATTCCATCTTGGAGTAAGTGTCATTTTCTATTACCCAACTTCATTGTAAAGCATATCTAAGTTTGTTAATAGTCATAATTATACACTATTAAAATTTTATTTTAATATTAAATACTATTTTTGAGTAAAATAATATATTGTATTCTTAATTTTCTTCTTAAGATAATAAGCCACATAAAGTAAGGATTCTTCCATCATAAACAAACTTATGTTTAGACGATATTCATAATGAATGTTAATAGGTTAATGAAGTAAAAGTTGTTTTCCATAAAATGCCATGTTTTGTATAAAGTATAGATTAATTGTTTTATATAAAGTAATTGTCATTTGGTTTAATGAATGGATGTTATTGGTTTGATGAAGCAAATGATGATTATTCAAATAGTGAATGTTCTTCTCTTTATGAAGTGAGAGTTCAGGGTCATACTATATATATAATGAATAGTTCAATATTTTTAAGAAGATACATTTTATATATTTTGTAAAATAAGTTTGAATGTAGATTAGTTTTATTAATGTTTTCCTTGTTAATTAATGATGCTTAAGTATTGTTGGAGTTGATAATGAATGTAGTTTGTTTTATGAAATAAATGATGTGGATCAATATTTGTATAAGAGGAAACTTTTTTATGTTATTGGTTACATTGGATTTAAGTGACATAAGTTTTGTCATATAGTAAAATTTGAAATTCAGTACTATGAGTAGGTTTACATTGGGGGACGTTACATTGTTCCTTCTCAACATTTTGATGATATCCTACAACAAAATGATCTTCTTCCAAGAGTATTAGTTGTGAGTCTTTCCTCGACAGCAACAACATATTTCATCTCCGTAATTGCAACAATCCTTAGGTTGGGTAGAATTTTTTTCATCAACATCATAACTTCTTGTCCATATACCAATCTAAATGGAATTCGACTTGTCAACTTCTTACCTGTCATGCAATATTCCCACAGTACTACAAATGATACACCATTTGCTTGAGGGTGATATGGCATTTTCTTTCTATGTTGGATATGAAATTATTCCTTTAGTTCCTCAATCAACTTGTTGACAAAGTGTGCGCATTGGTCTCTTATCAAAATTTGTGGGCATCCAAATCTAGTCACAAAATTTTCAAACAAAAACTTAGCAACAATCGTAGCAGTTCAATATTTTACTAGCATTGCTTTGGCCCATCTAGTCAAGTGATCATGCGTAGTAATTATATATCTTGCACCTATGTGCTTCCCTGTTGGACTAATAGGTCCCACAAAATCAACATCCCATTTATCAAATGCCTGTAGAGTTATTTGGGGTACTAATGACATTTCATCTCATCACGATGACTTTTTGGTACTTTGGCAGACATCACAACTGCGATAATATTCTCGAGAATCTGTATGCATGGCGGACCACCATAATCCTACTTGTAATATCTTTTGCACTGTAGCTTTTCCAGCAAAGTGGTCTCCTGCGACACCAGCATGCGCTTCATTTAGTATCATTGGTCGCTCATGTTCCAAGATGTACTGATGAATAATCTCATCAGGGCCCATTTTATGTAACTGTCCAGTGATCAACTGGAAGTTTGCATCTCATACAACTAACTGTTTCTTTTGTGCAGTAGTAAATTCAACTGGTGCATAAACACTACTAAAAAATTGTATGATGTCTCTATAATTATCATCGAACATTGTTATCACAAATAATTGTGCATCAGGGAGATTATCGTCAAGGTTACCAGGTTTGTTGCCACTTTTGATCCTCGACAGATGGTCTGGCCCTGAATTGAGTCGACCCGATTTAACAATAAATTCAAAGTCAAATTCTTGAAAGAGGAGAATCCATCGACAAATCTCTCCTCCCCCAACACTAGTTTATTAACTAGGTATTTCAAAGCTTAATGATATATGTACATTTTGAAATGTCCACCCAACAAAATAGTGTCTAAATTTATGTAGTCGTATACCATAGCTAGTCCTTCTCTTTCTGTCGTGGTATAGTTCTACTCCACTGTTGATAATTTTCTACTAGCGAAGGAAATAGGATGATCAATCGACCCTTCGCCAGGTTGCATTAGTACCACACCGAGTGAAACAGATGATGCATCGACATGAACATGAAATTCCTTTTTCAAGTATGGAAATACAAGTATGGGAATTGTAACCATCTTGTTATCTAAAGTTTCTAAACTCTCTTGGAAAATTTCAGCTGACTAGAACTTAAAGATACATTTAAGCTAAGTTTAGTGAAATTTGATACTAGTGACAACATTCTAGCATCATCCTGAGGCTCTCAATATGATCCTTAATGAGCCCAATATTGTCCAATTGTCAAAGTAGACCTCCAGAAATTTATGAATAAAATCTTTGAAGGAAACCACTACTATTATGGAAAAAATAGCAGGAGCATTCTTGAGTCCAAAGGGAATCACGGTGTATTAGAAACAACCCCACTCTGGCACAAAGGTTTTATTGTGTCAGTATTCCTTTGCGATTCTAATATGATGGTATCCATAGAACCCATCAGTGAATGAGTAAATTTCATGACCCTCGACACTCTCCAATACCTCAAATGTAAATGGAGTCATAAATGGGTCATGTAGAAAAGCATCGTTTATCTTTCTTAGGTCGATGAAAATCCGCACTTCACTAGTATTCTTGTTATCTTGCACTGCTATAAGACTGATCCATTCTAATTCTTCTACAGGTTCTATGATACCTACATCTAGCATTCGATCCAAGTCTTGACTTTTTCTTTATACCACTGATTCAATCGGTATGGTCGTAACTTGATAGGTTTTGCATCAAGATTTAAAGGTATCTTCATTTCTCCAAGGTATTCGACAATCCCTTTCATCTCTAAGAATTTCATAAGGAACAGATATTAAATTTCATGTAATAGATCCGTGATATTTTCAAGAGTCTCATCATCCCAATAATCTCCAATATCGGCAAATTTTGGATTCTACGGTGATCCAATATTTACTTTCTTGAATTATAGCAGATTCATAAATTGGTCGCTAGAAATACCAAATCCTTACACTACACACGTACCTCCAGACTCAGGTATGTTTACGTCGAGTGGATCATCATCATCAAGTTATCCTGTCACATTATAACACTCCATCCAGTGTTGGATTATTGCGTCGCATTGATTGAAGTTTGTCATTACGCCATGGATATATTCAAATATTTTTGTCTTGATTACTTGCAATGCAGCACCAACCGACATATGATCATCATCAAATTAAAATGTTTGTATGAATATAGTAGCTAATTCATCTAAAATTCAATAGTCCCCTGTCTCAGTTCAACTAATGTATACCATCTCCTTGGTATCATGTATAACATGTGTATAAACTGATGAACCCATTCCTACCATGGGCATGCCTCCCATGTCACATGCCAAATACTCTATATGTTCGACAGGATTAGTTAATACTATATAATTTTGACCATTATAGTTGATCTCTTGTCCAAAACTTATCTCCAACAATATTCTATATTGTGGCCATTTTGAGATAGATTCTTTATGTGCGACCCACCATCTGGCGGGTGTTTCTTTCAGCATGAATTCCAAGGTGGACAAGTGTTGATGTTCTGTGACTTTTTCTTCAAACTCTACCAAAGAATATGTTAGGTTAGGTAATTATTTATAGGTAGGTAGCTCACTTTCCTAAATTCATACCCGTTGAACATACCATGTAATACTTACGCACTTTCTCATGGATACTTCATGCATGCTATTCTGCCAATTTTCCAATGCTTTTCCAAATCTGATGTACATGAACTAATACTTTGCCAACTAATATTTCTATCAGCTATTGGATTTACATAATCATCCCTCGCATACGTGGTGTTCTAAATATGGTCAATATATTCGTCTTGTCCTTCATTATTTACTGGATCGACATATCTTTGACCTTCTAGCGGATCAATTGGTGTAACCACCCTTAGCTCTGAATCTTCCAATGTTAAGATTATTTTCTTAAAATTGATGATGGTTTGATTATCGATCACCAATTCGATCCCCAAAAGTGCAGGATACAAGTTTTCATCATATACAATGTCGATTACTTCAAATTCAACATGCGTTTCAGACCTTCTACCTCAATAGGAACTTGATCAATCAATCGATCGATAGGTAGGAATTTCAACTGATTTTCTAATTTGATATGAATAGGTGGCCACTCCAGTCGTGGTTTCCCCATGCCTTCCCATGTTTGTCTTGTCAAAATGTTGACATCAGATCCCAAGTATAGAATAATATATTCCATATCATAATCTCCCATCTAAGCGGTTATTCTTAACTAGAAACCGATCTTTAGTCTTTTTCCCATGTGGTTTACTCTTCTATTTAGTTGC
This sequence comes from Pseudotsuga menziesii, assembly GCA_001517045.1. NCBI lineage: Eukaryota > Viridiplantae > Streptophyta > Pinopsida > Pinales > Pinaceae > Pseudotsuga > Pseudotsuga menziesii. The sequence continues at coordinate 55,815 of LPNX010263633.1, forward strand.
ACTTCTTCTTGAGGTTCTTCTATTAGAGCTATCAATTATGAAAAAACACATTTATCTTGTATTACAATAAGAAAATTTTAAAAAACTATTTAAGCTTACTAACATTTCCCATCAGTTACTTTCGGAACAACTAATCGAACCTTTTAGGAATCTCCATTATTGGTCTTCCTAGCATTTTAGGAGAAGACATCGATGGTTGATTCTTATTGAAGAATTATAGTCATGCATCCAAGTATACTTCATTTTCTCTTTGGATGTTGAACAACACTTTATTTTGTACTATTGGTCGCACCTGTGGTTGTGCATGCTGTGCATCTTGGTCTTCTCTAGTCGCAACACCTCCCCTTGTCATAACAACAATATTTGGTTCCATCGGGCCAACAAAAATCATCTGGATATTCTGGTTGGGATTCAAATTGGGATTCTGTAAAGGGTTGGATTTCCCACATCTCTATCTTTCCACTTCACAATCAACTGTGGACACTGTTCGAAAGTATGATCAAATAATTTGCATTATGAACATGTCTTTATAGGGCTCGAATAGTCCCTAGAAAAATGTCATGGTTGTCCACAATTATGACATATGATTTGGCCTCTTCCACAACCAAATCCTCCTCCTTGTCCTCGACCTCGATAATTTCCACCCCCCCTTTGTTGAGGGTATTGTTGTTGTGGGTATTGATTCTATGGATACTGGGGATGAGGATACTGAGCTTGTGGATATTGAGGTTGGGCCCACTCATCTTGCATCTTCTCTTCATTTTTCATTAAATAAGTGTCAAATGTTTTCTCTTACAACAACTAGAATGCTCTGCAGTCCTTATCATCGTGGCCTAGAGATGTACAACATTTACAATATAAACTAGCTGGTGCACTTACAATATTCTGTAAGTAAAAACACTCTTTTGACTGATGACCTCTAGTTTGGCATATTCTACACCAAGAAATCCCTTGTGTATTTATTGATTTCAGTGCTCCCACTATGACATAATTCATGAACATCAGGAAATTGTCCTTATGGTGTCCTTTAGTTCTGCATCAGGTACACCATATTTAGTCTTGGAATTCCTTCCCTTTTTTAATGTCCAGAAGTTGCAGCGTAAGGTTATCTAACTGCTACTAAATCTGCATAATTCCTACACTAGTTTCTCCTACAGGTGAGGATTATAGCTTCATGGCCAACTCCATAGGTTCATCCTGTGACACAATATTTTGTTGCATTAAGGGAATCCATATGTGCGGTAACAACCCTGCATTGAACCGCTCTTTGTGTTCTATGTCTGACATCTTGAAGCTTACTTTAGCCATGAACTTCTTAAATCTCTGGTTTAATTCCCACATATATTTCATAGGCATTTTCTTAATCTTTTTAATATATGTAATACACTGAGATTTAGATTTGGGATTTCTTAATTCATCTATTAGTCCTGCTCGAATTTGGTAGAGTGTTTTCTATGCGACTACTGTCATAACCGAAAAAAACTTCATATACTAGTCCAATGCACGACCCGCCAAATTTGTGATCATATGCACCTTCTTTATTGCTTCATCATGGACCTGTCACATGGCCCATACGGCTTCACATAGAAAACAATGTTGCTCTAGGTATTTTAACCCATTTTCATTGAATATTGGCAACTTAATATCATTCTCAAACATTATATTGGTTTGCATATTGTTGGATAACAACTTTGGCTAGCAAGAATCCCTTGTCTATTCACATAGTTAGTGTTACTTGTATTCACAAACCTACTAGGAGATGATTTTCTGGACCAATTAGCACCCAAAACGTACCCAGGCTGTGAAAGGTAAGTCCCAGGGTAACATCAAAACTACTTTAGACTGTATTTCTAACCCAATACAATCAGAGAGGGATCTCTCACTATTTATAAGGTTTTCATACTCAAAATGTTCAATCAAAGACAGTCAGAAGGTCATATTTCTGAATAGAATGAGTTTTCATGTATAAGGTTTAGTGGGACAATCGTGGAGGAGACCATTGGGCCATGGAGTCAACAGTAAGATTTGAAACAAGTTGTAGGAGGTAGGAAGTCTGAAAGGTTTGTGGAAAAAAGCAATATAGACACCTTTACTTAAATCTGGAGATAAATAGCAAGTTGATTAGTATACAAAAGGAGATAGCCCATCAAACATAGCACCTAACTAGGGTGAATTCTACAAGAATTTAGAAGAAAATATTTGAAAATGCTTGAACAATGGACCTAGAGTAGGCAAGATGAATTCTAGTCCATATACACTAATTCCCAAACAAAAAAGAAAATACAAAATGAAATGAAAGTAGGATAAACAATCACGTAAAGAAAGTTACTTATTGAAGAAAGAGATGGGGAAGAAACCTCTGCCATGATAGTTTATCATTCCTCCTCTGCAATTTTATTATACTCTGGGAAACTAAAAACATATTACAATGGAGAGCCCCTGCTATTGAAAATTCCCAACCCCTCTCCCCTCTGAGGAGAGCCTATTTATAATCTCTCAAACCCCTAAGGCTAGTCCTTGAAATTGGACTTGAAACTGTTTATAGTCATAATCAAAACTAACAACTAGAGTGTGGTACTTATGCCATGGTTTACATATATTTAAGCATACATTATGGATCTAGTGTGTGTGCTTGGTCTAGATGGCAACACAACGTTTCTGTTTTTGAGCTCGCAGGTCATGAAAACGACATCTTGGGATGCTTCTAGTGGCTCATTTTTGACTGGGCTCGACCACCTGTCTGTCCGTCGAGTCAGCAGCATGTCCTTCTCTTTGTGTTCTCTCTGTGCTCAAAGGCACCTTTCTGCATGGGCACAAAGTGGCAAGGTAGTTTGTGTCCCCTCCGTGCTCATCCTTCTTCGCATCTCTCCCCTCTCCAGGTAACACTGTTAGACGAGGGGCCTGGAAGAAGGGCCACCTTGCTTCTGGAAAAGACAAGCCTCTGTAGTGGCTTGTCATCCTTGTACTCCTCACCTCCCATGAGGCAGTCTCTCCTACAGGAAATACGGTGGAGTGTGCCTCCAAACTCCTCACCACCTTTGGTAAGTGGACTTCACAAAGGGGGCAGTGCAGGAATTGGACCCCTAATGCTCTAGTCCAAACAATCACTCCCATAGAGTGCTGCCAGTGACTGTCCTTAGGTGCAGAATCTTTGGAGGAAGTGATGGTAGTAGGGGGGCCTGGAAAGACACTCAGAAGATGTGAGTATCCAGGAAATGCGCAGCTGAAGGTGTGGCTATCAGAAGACATGTGTATCTCTCAAAGTGATTTACATATTCTCCCTGATGGCTAGTGTTATCCCTGGTATGAAAAAACAAGGCTACAAATGAGCATGGAAAGGAGCTCACCAACCATCAACACACCCATACTGATAAGCTTCTCAAACCAGATTGTCGTTGCCAACTTCTCATAACTCTAGGGACTTGTAGCAGAATGACACTTCGGGATTTTCCTCTATACTAGCTCATGCTATGCATTTCAATGGCTCTGAAAGGTGGTGTTATATAGGAATGATGAGGATGGAAACGGAGAAGACTGGTTAGCATTATTGCACACTCCTTAGTGGGTCATCATAATGGTTACACGAGTGGACATGTGGATGGGGATCCCTATTTGCTATTGAAAATATGGTCAAGCCACCTCCTATGATGCTACGTTGCCATCCATATCGATCAAGGAATTTAGACTTGACATTCTTTGCCCTTTCACCTATGCTAACAGTGGTATTCATAATGGTTTTGCTTGGCCGCATCCCTTTTCTTTGTGTAAGGGCTAGTTTCGCCGCTTCAAAAATCCAGGCTTCATGATCTCTTGCTATTTCTTACGTAAGCCTCAAGATGGATTTCTAGAGTCGGGAGGGCTAGTGACACTGTGGACATAATTTTTGCATAAGGCATACCAAAAATGGCGTTGAGGGATATTATTATTGTTGAGATCGTATGTGAGGATATCCTTTTTGTACCAGTCTTTACCAGGACATGACCTTTACCAGGTTGAAAAAATTCCAGATTGTCGATCTGAACCCATCCTGCATCCATCGTACACGTGTACATGATCTCCCTTCTTTGCCACTTTCAAAAATACTCAGGGGCTCAAGAATGCCTACCTCATCCATTTGGGTAGCGTTTGATCCTGTTTGTGTTGGAGCTTCATATATCTAGTCAGGTCATCGTCAGTTCCACGTGGATCCCTTCCCTTGTAATCTGAGCATTTGGTACCAGAATCCAACACTAACCACTTGCATAGTTTGATTCGAGAGAATCAACATCGACTGTTGATTAGTAACTTGCCTTCATCAGGGCCATCCATCTTTGTATACCTTAATAATTCATCAATTTTCCCCTCATGCAATCAATCATGCACCTTTACATCACGAAATTTACCACGACCGTCGATAAACCCCGACCTCGTGTCGTGACCGTTGATCACTGTGGCTAATACCAATTTTTGTGATTTCAAAATCATGACTTTACTCATGCTAGTTCAGATCGTGGAATTGACTACGACCACAGATCTATCTCCACCTTTACCTCAACCGTCTGATCTTTTCTCCCTTTAACGTATTTCGCAATTTGTAAAATCTTCTCCCTTCATGCATGTTTATCAAGCAAAATCCTTTAGGGCTGTTGATCTAGTTTTATGTTGATCTCGACCCTCCAACACTTCTCCCCTTTAACCGACTTCACAAATCCAAAGACCAAATCTTACCTTACATCTCCTACTAGCAAAATATCTTTCCACCGTTGATCTTCATCACCATGCATCTGGACCATTGAAGCTTGACACATTTTATCCCTATCCCACTGCTGCATGCTTCAATCCATAGAATGATCTATCTCCATAGATCGAGGTCCACTCTCTATCCGGCGGCTCCTAATGGCGGAACTTGCTAACCAAATAAACTGAAAGGTGCTCCCGCAAAATTCCTCAAATAATATCATTTTCAAACCTTTCAAGTCTATAATTCAAAAATTTAAACATAGTGCTAACAGGACCTTACCTCCAGAGACGTATGCGGAGTTGTATGTGTGTCATATTCGTATTCTGGATCTGGGGCTTATTCTTATTCTTCCATTTTGGGGATAGAATGATATTCCTCTACTTCATCGCAAGAATCTCTATCGAAGTGCGACGTTAACTCATATTCTTCTCCTCTAGTCATACTGCAACTTCCTCTTCTTGTCACAATTCTTCTTCTTTTTAATGACTGAAATCTCCTTCCACTTCTTAGACGTCCACCCTCTAGTGCAGTTTCACTATTACCAGAGAACATATCAGTTTATCTTTCTCCATTTTTCTCGCACTTCTTCTACGGCATAACTCAGATATTTATATATAGTTCTTTACTCGTTGGACTCAATTCTTAGGATCCCTTTCTCACATACGAGCATTTTGATCCATATTCTCAAAGATATCAAATACCTTCCTATGGGTCATTGAAATATTTTATTTCTACCTAACTATCTGATGTTATTGTGTCAATAGAAAACTCAGTAATGTATCCCTCCAAAATATTGTCTACCTGAAAACTGACAACCCTAGATACAGGGTTGATAATACTCTTTAGTCGCTGAATCAACTGAGGACTCCACTCTGTCAATTATCCTCCTTGGAAATTTTTTCGTTGGGTTTCTAACTTCAACAACCATTCAAACAACAAAATATGAAACTCAGAAGAAAAAAATTTCATGGGTATCCATATAGATATCTCCAACCACTTTGTCGGATTCAAATGTGATCCTTCACTTTATTCTTGTGCAAACTGTAATGCTTTAAAATACACCCACTCTTGAATTACCGAATTTGTAGGATACCAAAAAATATCTCTCACAAAATTGATTCACGGTACTGGCAGCATAACTATTTGTTGGCATTTTTCCCTTCAACCCAGGTTCAGTCCCTAGTTTGTGCATCAACAAAGCCTAAGATATTGTCCCAACAAAGCAAGGCTCAGTCAGCAGTACCTTTGATGCAAATGTAGTCTCACCCAAGATATATCTTATGGGTAGCCTCCAAAACCAGGTTTCTACAATTGTGTGGGGATTTCCTCTTCTGTGGAATCTTACTATCTAACCACTTGTACTATGAAACAAGAACTTTATACTAAGACCGATAACTCTAGCCATAAAAACGATGATTTTTGCATAAAAAAAACACCAAAAACACCCTCCAAATAGAAAATTGTTGATACCAGTATACACATTTTTTAAGGTAAAAAATAGAGCCGTGGCCTAAACATCCCATACTGTTGTTTACAAAAACTTTAAACTCAACCCTTAAATTGGAAAATTATTTTTTTCGTCAATAAATAAATTACAACTTTTTTGAAGCATGCATATTAAACAAAAAAAATATTTCATCAATAATTTCACCACTCTAACCATATAAAATCAAAGAAATTATGATGTGATTCATAATGAAATCATATATTATACCATACAAGAACAAATTATTCATATAAATATTTAAAAACTCATTTAGAGTTTCAATTACAAACATCATACTAGTAAAAAACATCTAAATTTTTTCATGTGAAATTATTCAAATTCATCCATGGATTCCAACACTTCGTCATAATCTATATTTTCTACAGAGGAAAGACTGGATATTATATAAATAAATAAAATAAACCCATAACCCCCCGAACAACCCACAAAATTATATTAAGCTCACGATTAAACTCAATCCAATGGCACCAAAATCACTTCTAATTCACAATATCAAAACTTGGAGTATGTCTTATTTACAATTTTACTATGTATGCATCTTTATGTATTTTTTCAACTCATATAGGTTGCACAAAATTAAATATTATTACAATATTAAATGTTGTTAAACCTTAATACACTCCACACATTCCTTTTATTCCTCCTAAATAAGTTTGTATTCCATAATGTGATTTCCTATGGATCTTTCTAGGTCTTAAAGAACTAACCGTAAATTGTATTACTAGCGCAACTACTTAACTTGTGGTTGGTGAACTTCAATAGATAGATGATGTCGACAATCCCCTCTCGATGTTTAACTATTCATCAGACCCAATTATCGTTTTCACTTTAATTTGTATTCCAATTGTAGTAAGATAAGAAAAATATTCCATATATTCATCAATCTTACCCTCATTAGGGAGCTAGATCAAATCTCAAATTAAAATTCGAATGGAAAAATAAAATCAACTCAATTTGAGTGATTTCAAGGTCTTTTGAAGACTGGGTTGGGTTGACCGCAATGGAGGTCAACATTGATAACTCACAATTATAGGAGCATATGCTCTCTACATGCACTAATTCTTGCTATGGAGCATTTGCATCCCTCCCTTTGTGGTGACATGTCACTGTAAAAACTCGTTGCAATAAAAACTCACAATACAAACCCACTCCAATAAAGTGAAAGAATAACACCAATAAATGTTATCACCTACCAACTTAAAAATAAACTATTGTATTTGAAATCACCCCATGCTTAAAAGAAACACTAGATTCTTTATATCCATGTGTTTACCTTATATATTTTGGACATATTGGTTTTCATCAAATATTTTACAGAGTTTTCTTATACTAAACATTTTATCTCCTTACCTTTGAAACTTCTATATCAATTTAAAATGGTAGTAAAAATTTATTTTAAGTATGATTTATATACAATTCATAGTATAAAAAAAATCATTATATTTTAATAAATTTAATAATTTAGACACATAAAAGTTGAACAATAATAAAAAAAATTAATTTTTAATAATATTATGGCCCAACCCAATACAAAATAAAAAATTAACCATCAAATTTTATTAGAAAAATTAAAGACATTCTCGATAAAATATTAATAATATTTTTTTTAATAAGATTCTTGTCCAACTCATTACAAAATAAAAAATTATCCATCAAATTATTTAAAAAAAAATAAAGACATTCTCAATAAAACATTAACATGACTTGTAGAACTTGACTCCTATGAAATAATTCACATAATGTCTGTATAAATAAGTAACTTGAAATAATCTTGTTTTAAACTTGACAAAACATTATATTATTAAAATAAACAAATTGTTTTAATCTTGACGAGACATTATATTTTTAAAATAAACAAGAAGTACAACTAATTATGAGGTTTTTTTGCTATATGGAAATCTAAACCAACCACAGATGTTTAATTTTTCATTGGAGTTTCATAACACTTCAAAGACAAAACATAAAACCTGACTACTAACACCATGGTCCAAAAAATTAGGATAATTTCCTCTCAAGAGTTTGAAAAACGCTTATGGAAAATAAAAAGCTTTAGACCTATCTAAATAACTAGTCACACACATGAGAACTATCTTGGGTGTGATTGGTCCTAATGTCCAAAGATTATGTTAGCAATCTCTTATTACATTTCGACTACGAATATAAAGGGAATCAAATAATTATGATCTTGCTCTATTGATGTTATGAATTTTATTTTTACACTTGGAAGTTGGTGGTGCTACACTTTGATGCGTATCGTAATTTGAGATGCCAGTTGTAAGGGTTAATCATTTAATTCATGACCATGTCGATCCAAAATATTTGGTGTTCTAATGTTTGGACACGGTTTCCATCGATTAAATATATGAATTTTTTTTGTTTATGAAAGCATGAGGCATAAGGATATATATACCTTTGATCTATAACATTGGAGGACCTAGCTTGACAGAACTTGAAAAGTAATAGCTTCACAACTACCATCCCTTTCCTTTATTTTATGTGCAGTAGCAAGCTCAAAAAAAAATGGACATAGTCATTCTATTTTTGGAGGAGGTTTAGGGGGAAGGGATGAGGAGGGGGAAGGAGGGATGCAGGGAAGGGAGGAGGGAGGATGGAGGAGGAAGTGGAGCTCCACTCCCTCCTCCCTCCTCCCTTCCTCATGTCCCTCCGCTCACTTCTCCCTCCTCCCTTCCTCGCATCCCTCTGCTCCCTCCTCCCCCCTTTTCCTCCCTCCTCCCTTCCCCGCGTCCCTTCTCCCCCCTCCTACTCCCTCCCCACCTCCCCTGTCACGTCCCCATGCCTCCGACCGGCGTAGAGGACGCGACCCAACCTTAATCCGACTGGGCTAAGAGCCCATGAACATGTAAATTCATATCATTTGCATAAACAGAATGCTGAAAGGGAAAATGCATTGGATTTTAACATGCACAAATACAACCGTTTATCATACACAGCTAAAATCATTCATCTTGCACAGCGGAATCACCATTCATTCAAACAAGCATTCTTTCACATGTTCATTTCATTTTCACTAACAGTAAATATAGAATTGTAGAGGTAAAACACAGGATCACTTATCTTATGATGAACTCGGTCCGCAACCAGCTACGTCGCTGCAACGTTCCACCCAACCATAGGCCAGCGTGCTCCTTAATCTCTCAGCAACGCCGCCACCCCCGAGCTGGGCATGATTCTCCAAGGAATAAGGGAACTAGCAGGCTTACACATAGCCAGGATACACAAAACACATAGCCAAGCCAACAAAGTTGGGTTTATCAAGCCATTAAGGAGCTGATGAAGGCAATTTGCTAAGCTGATGAGCTCATTACAGAGCCAAGAACACCTACACTAGAACTAGCCTGACCTCTAAGACACCCATCCACACCCAACACAAGGAATCAGTCCCTTCTCTGCTACACAGTCCCTCAGGCCCTGCATTCCCTTCCAGTGCTATTCAGGGGTGATGGAGAAGAAGGCCAACCCTGTAGCTCTGTCTGTGTGGTTTCCAGCCACCAGGTTTATCAAGAAAATCTAACCCAACATCTCTGCTCCTCTCACAGTCCGAAGACCAACCATTGCACTCCGGCAATTAATTTAGCTATTACAGCTTAAACCAGGGAAAAATGACTTCAACCCATCTACAACAGTCCCCAAACGTAACAACAAAAAAGACTCACAACGTGGGGGAAAACAAACACTCCTGAAGCTTATCAGTGAGCACAACTCACAGCAGGGAAAAACGCCCCAAATAGTCTGTGCGTGAGACCAATAGTCGGTGAGACAGCCAAAAACGTGAATGGCCCTTCACAGCCATGGTAAAAACACATGAAGCTACAAAAATGTGAATGGAAAATGCACCAGCAGCTCCCAAAACGTGAGGAAAACAACCCAATCCCTGGCACTACAAAAACGACCTCCAATCCATGGGAAAAAATGAAGCCAACAACCAAAAACGTGGAATGAAAGACACAGGAAAAACTCCAGCTGCTCCCAAAATCCCCAACATGACGGAGAATGGTGAGGAAAAATGGAAAACGTGGATGCATGGCAGAATGGCATACGTTTTTGGGCATTTTCCTTGCCAAGGAAGTCAGAACACGTTTTTCAAAAATGG
>LPNX010263633.1:66277-79165 GCA_001517045.1 Pseudotsuga menziesii
CTTGGCCTTTAGCTCCACACCATGATCATTTACAATATTTACATCATATACATTTAATGTAACGGGGTCAAAACTGGGACATTACATCCCCTCCCCTCCTCCTTCTGCCCCCTCCTCCGCTGTTGAGATCCCTTAGGATCCAAAGGGTCGCCCCTCATGAGCGATGCGACTATTAGAATTGCGTTGCTCATGAGGGGCGTCCATTTGGAGACCAAGGGATATCAACGGCAGAGGAGGGGGGCAAGATTAATCCACCATGCCATAAAAAGTTGTATCCTATACCTCATATGTATTAGAAATTATATATGCAACATACCCCGTGTTAAGAAGGTCAAGGTGGAATCAAAAGAAAAAGGTCGACAATACTGCTAGCTGAATAGTTGCCTCTATGGATTGGTCCCAATTCCTGACACCTCATTCTACCTTATTACCTTTGTACACACTGAGAACGCATTCCCTCATCCTTGTTTCTCAATCAAATTACACCCTTCTATCGATCCAACACCTTTAGTTGCTCCCCACGTAGTTACAGGTATAACCTTTGCACGTATTATACTCTAAATTTATAAGATGATGGATATTACGAGCAACCAACAACTATTGATCCTGTACCAGTTACCTTTGAATGTTTTTTTAACCAAGAAATAATAAATTAACCAGTAGACCGAGATGGACTTAATAAATAGCTATTCACTTCTAAATTCTTTATATTCAGAAGCACTACCAACATCCGAGTCAGTTCTATTGCTAACAGTTTGATACCCTAATAAGTGCAAAAGGAAGGAATGTGCCAGTCGCAGTAGTTACAATTTCAATTCCAGTTTTTTCCTATCAAAATTCACTAGCAGCGTCAAATGTGGGAGAAGAAAAGGTGCGTTAGAAGAAATAATTTGGTTCATATACATGGGGTATCCCTTTGGCTCCCAAGGGAGCTCAACGATGAAGGAGGGGAGGAGGAGGGTCAAGGGAAGGGAGGAATAGGGGGTAGGAGGGAAGAGGATGGGGGAGGAGGGACTTGGGGAATGGAGGAGGGTGGAGGGAGGAGGGAGGGATGGGGGTGAGGGGGAATAAACTTGTCTCACTTGATACATGAAATCCATCTAACCTTGAAAACACTTTTATTGATTACTGACTATCCCATTGCATAATCTCAAATTCTAAACTTGTGACTTGATGTTGGGAAGTGTCACATCCCCGCCCTCCCCATAGGAGAGAACGCGACCCAACTCTTATACCTGAGTTACCCATGTATGACTATGCATTCGTATGATGATTCCCAATTTTTTGTTTCTTTAAATGTCTACACAAGCAAGAATTTATCCTACGAACATTCTGATCCAGACCATGCATAGCTCTTTATTTTCCCCAATTGCAGAGAGATCGAATAGTGGAGAATCATCCCGCAGAAAATCGACGATGTGGAGAGATTCACTTGCAGAATCATAAACATATCAAAATTTCACTCATGCACCCCGTACCCTGCATGCCACATTATACATCCCACATCCTACATATGGAATGGTCATTGTGGAGATCAAATTTGCAAAAATAAAGATTTACCATAGTCATTTCCGCATCCCGCATCCCGCGAATTGCAAAAGGGAAATGTGGAAAGCAGATTTCGCCAAATGAAATTTCCACATCCCGCGTCCTGCAAGTTGTGGAAAGGGAATTGCAGAAGGGAAAATGCGGAGTCCAAACTTCTGCAAGGCGCATTTCCGCATCCCGCATCCTGCAAGTTGCGGAAAGGGAATTGTGGAAGGGAAAATCTGCGGAAATTCAATCTGTTCATGAAAATTTCTAAGTATAAAACTAATTTCCAACATCTAGGCCATCACCAATCTAGCCGATCTAACTTCATAACAACTTATAAAGTTCATTGAAGTAATTACACACATAGATGCATCATTCATGAAATATACAGTTGAAACACAACACATTTCATTCAAGCATTCATCATTTCATATTAATTTATAAACAAGTACAGTTGTAGGGATTGAAACAAAAGAGATACTTATCTTTATCCGAAGCTTGTCCCACAACCAACTATTTCACTACAATGTTCCACCCAACCATAGGCTAGTGTGCTCATCAATATCTGAGCAACACTGCCACCCTCGAGCTAGGCATGATTTCCCCAAGGAATAAGGAACACTAGCAGAATTCTCCATAGCCAAGGATACAATGAAACTCAGCCAAGCCAACACAGTTGGGTTTATTAGGATTACACAGGCAGTGTTTTACACATAGCCAAAGTTTATACAAGTCACAACAACGCCAACATATGGGTTTATCAGGCTACCATCCAATCCATCCTTCCAATTGGGTTTATCAGGATTACACAAACATTGGTTTACACATCGCCAAAATTCACATGAGACACATCCAAGCCAAGAGATGGGTTTACCAGGATACCAGCCAAGCCATCCTTCCAATTGGGTTTATCAGGCTGCCAAGGAGGTGGAAAGACTGACTGCTAAGCTAGTGAACTCAATGCCCAAGCTATGGACACCTACACCAGATCTATCTTGACTTATAAACATTTACACACACAACACAAGGAAGCATCCCCTTCTCTACTAGACACTCCCTCAGGACATGCCTTCCCTTCCAGTGCTATTCAGGGTATGCAAAGAAGAAAATTGGCCCTCTAGTTTGGCATGTGAGGTTCCTTCACACATTAGGTTTATCAAGTGTTTCAGCTGCAACAATTTTCCCAAAATTCCAAAAAATTTCGGGACCCTCCTTTTTCGCATATTGGTTTGATTTTCTTCTTTGATTTGATTTAATGATTCTTCAAAAAGAATTTTCCTAATTCTTGAAATGATCCACCACTTGTTTAAGTTTACCTTTGCATTTAAATGCATTTTTCAAGTGTTTGAGTCGGAAGTTGATTTGTTTGCGCTCCCGTCGTTGCGAAGAAATAATAAGCTTTAGCTTCGATATTTCTCCGATGCATTTTGTCTCAATCGGCTGACTTTTGGTTTCCACGTCGGAACATCTTGTTACTACATTCTCCGCAGTTGCAGACGGCAGACTATCAAGTCCCCCGATAGTCGCATTGGCTTTTCGAACCTCTCCTTGTTGTTTCGTTGAACCTTAAGTTTTGGGCTTCCGCCGTTGCGGCTGTAAAAAGCACTATATTTCCGGTCAGTTAGTTGATTTTCTTCCTGATTTAGACCTTTCCTATTGCGGACTGTCGTGTCCTTTATGATTCCGCCATTGCGGCTCCTTATTCCGTTATCGCTTTGACATTTAGTCTTGCAAGCTCCGACGCGTTATTGATTTCTCCCGGATGTCTCAGCGGTTATCCTAGTTGTTTTTCCACCCGACGTTGCGAGAAGAGATGTTCTTGTGGAATCCGATCTTTTTGTTTCCGCCGTCCAATTTTTTTCTCCCACCGCTTATGGTTGACCATATATATCTATGGGGTCGAGTTTGATTATTTATTGCTATTCTGAATGTTGTGCACTGTTGTTGTTGTGTGCTATCATTTGCTTGAGCTCGCCAGCCCCTCGTTGTTGGTGTACCCTCATTTCCAGGTGGCTCATCCGTGGAAGCTTAACAGTCCTCTTCCCGCGGAGTGTGCAGCAGTGCCAGGTAGGCTCTTATATGCATTATCTCATTTCGTTCAAGCGTCTTGATGATTGTTCCACGGTTAGTTTTTTTTACAACCGTTTTCCCTTGGCCCCGCATTTTACATGCATATATAGTGGGGGGGCTTGTAGCATAATTAACAGTGGGGGAATTTTTTGGCCCGCAGGATAGTTTCCCTCCACGGCCGTTATGTGTTTCGACCCTGCACCTGGTGGTTGGGGAGATTGGTGCAGATGGCCGTTACGTTTTCTGCACCAGTCTGCCCCGTATTTTGATAGGTCAGTAGGAGAAGGTTTTTTATGGCCTCCTCATGTAAATATTTGACTGGTTTCCCCCTCTTATGTTGCCTGCATCCTCAAACCATGCCGCGTTTACCCCGCTGCTTCGAAGCGACCCGATTCACGGTCAGTATCGAACCCGAGCTAGCGTGGGGGAGTGCAACACCGTACAGTGTTATATTGACCATAGATTGCATGGGTAGTGTTTTGTTGAGGCGCCCCGTTGAAAAACTTGAATCAATTCCCTTGTCATTCTACGCAGCACAATAGTCATGGCGCCTACAGAGAGCTCGAGGTCTCTTCATTCTAATGTAGATTTTGTTTCTCACTTAAATTTTGCTAGTTAAGCCATTTTTAGCGGTAGACAGAAGTATTTGCATGCACATATTTGCTTCATTTAATTAACTTCCGTCATGATAAACACCGATAAGGTAAAACACTACACATTGTTATCTCGATCTCTGCAACTTGTCCAGAAATGGCCTAATGATTGCAATTGTATACGTTACAGGAAGATTCCAAACTCAAAATTTCAAAGCGCCAAAAGAAGAAGGCCCCTGTGGTCGAAGAGGATCCCGACATAGAAGTCATTACCAAGACCGAATACATTTATGAAGATACCAAATGTATAACTGGTGTTGAGCCTAAGTATTAGCGGGGAGACATCTACAGGTTGATCATGCGCCAAGGGGTACCCGATATAGGCTTTGAGGAGGAGGGCATATATTCCAATATAGAAAGGTCTTCACTGATGAAGATTGCTACAAGACGAGAGCTCTTTCCATGCTCTGAAGTAATTGGGTGGATTCTTCCTAGGGCAGATGTAACCACCATGATCCTTGAGAATGTTGAAAAATAAGGCTATGCTGTCTATAGCCCAGGATATGTAGCCCTGGCCTACCACCTACCAGAAGCACAGATATTTTTGACTGAGGATTGGCTGAGAAACATCAGAATGGACCTCATTGATACCCTTAAGAGAATGCTGATTCCTGGGAGAAACTTTAGAACCAGACCTACGGGAGAATATGACACCGCGAGCTTAAGGACCCCATACAGGTTCATTGCCTTAATGCTCAACAGAATTTTTGGAAGAGCTCATGGCAAAAGATTCAAATTGGAGTGGATGCCAATTATTTTTTATGTCACGACACAGGGGACCATCATCAACTGGGCCAGCATAGTGTCAAATAGTCTTTCAGCCTGCTTGGCCTCAGCCTTGGGAGGAGTGTCCCAAAAGAGGTCATAATTTTACATGAGCTCAATACTCATTGATTGCATACTATGTAATTAACCCTTACCCGGCCAAAGATGCATCTGGGACCGAGAAAGGATACCTATTTACTCTGCGTACAAGCCACTGTGGGTTCATAAGTACCATAGTCACTATCGGGAGGTTTGTGAACATTTTATCATGCCACTATATACTCTCATTTTCCTCAAAGAATGTGACTGCATGTCTGAGGAGGCACTGCAGCTGATCGAGGAATATGCTGATTATTACCTGACTGAGGAGGGGCTCTATTTTAGAATGTTTGGACGCTCAAGAGCACCATCCCTACTACCCAAATATGCCACAGACTATATAGTTCATAAAGAGGCTATTAAGCAAGTCTTCTTGGATGGCATAGGAAGCTTTTTATTTGAGCGTAAGAAGGCTGCATATCCTCCTTTGCCATTTAGGTTGGGGAGTTATAAGTTTACCAGAGTGAAGAAGGCAGATGAATTTGTGGAGGAATTGGAAAAGTTTCATTTTGGTGAAATGCCCTTCCATAGGAATGACTCCCACAGCAAAGTGGCTGAACACTGCAAAGAGAACAATGTACATTTCGAATACACTCACCATTGGGACAGGGAAGAGTCTGTCTTTCGCAGTGCGTTGAACATAACAGCCCTGAGGAAAAGATTCAAAAAGAATATCTCCACCAAAAGTGGAAAGGGCAGGATGAACAAGCAAATACCGATGAAGAATCCAGGAGAAGAAACAAAGAAACCCAAAGGTTAGCCCAAGAATCTGAAGGGTGGTTGAAGAGAGAAGAAGAAGAGAAAAGAAGAGCTGCACAAGAGGCAGCCAGAAAAGCGGAAGAAGAGGCCAGACTTGAAGAAGAAGAAAGAAAAAGGAAGCTAGATGAGGAGCTTCAGAAACAGTCAGCCTTTGCTACAGCTGACATTCAGACCCAGGACATGGAGAACCCCGAGGTTCAGGACCTAGAAGTACCTGCTGTCAGCACACCTGGACAGTCTATGGTCCCCACACTCAAATTGGTCCCCTTTCAACAGAAGATAAGGGAATAAGTCCCTGATTTTAATACTATCTTCTATGACAAGGAAAGAAAGAGGATAGTGAAGAGAACTGAAAAGAAGGTTGAAACAGGGGGTCTGTCCGAGAAGATGATAACTGATACGACCATTGTGCACGGAACAGATCGAGATCCCAGATTCACTATTAGAGCCGGGGCTGTATTAATCCACGCTTCGGAGGACAATGTAGACAATATGATGGCAGATCTAGAGCAAACTAAAAAGTATTCTTCTCAACTGAAAGACACACTAAGAAAGGAAAGAGAAGAAAACAACAAGTTGAAGAGAAAATATGAACACATGCAAAAAGAGATGAGGTCTTCAAAGGATGAACTGCAGGTTCTCCAAGAAGAAAGGAGGTCTATGGAAACTACATAAGAGTGTCTGGAGAGAGTGCAGCAAGAGTATCAAGAGTTAAGGGTAGAAAAGGAGCAGCTGCAAGGAAAGACAGAAGATCTAGAGCTGCAAAAGACCACCTTGGAGGTGAATGAGAGGCAATCTCGAGAACAAGAGACAAAGCTTCAAGAGCAGATTACCTCTATGACAGCAGCTTTGAAGGAAGCCATTGAACAACGGTTTGATCTCTAGCCTTTCAAATATCATGTGCTGGCACAGAAGGCCAAGATGCTCCAATTGCAGAAGGCCATAGAAGATGAGAGATGTAAGGTATTGCAAATAGATGGTCGGTTGGAGGAGATTTTGGAGACCTCCTTATATTTCGTTGATAGATATCAGGACATCCTGGAAGTCCTGACAGCAAGGATGGCAAGGCTAGAGGACAATGGAGAATTTCCTGCAGAGCTGCCCTCAAAAGATCGACAGACCCTTAAGCAGGATCATGACTTACTGGAGTTTGCTATTAATACAGCCGAGGAATTCAAAAGGGCTGTTAGAAAGACAAAAGGAGCATGTACATAATTTTTCAGAAGGCTCTTGATTACCTATAACCGGTGCGAAGGAGAAGATGAGTAGAGACTAGATGTTTTTCTAGACCACAACTTGTTTGTGGAAATATTGCAGAAAAGGTACCAAGAAGAGGAGAGCAAAATACAGAATATTAAAGCTCTCGATGACCAGACCTTAAGGAATGAGGTAGATCATTCCGCAGTCAATGCGCAACTATTGGAAGATCAGCTTCATTTGAGAGCAGCCAAAATTGAATCTATCAAGAACCAAGCTGCAAAGTTCGAGATTAATATTTGTTTTTTGGAAGCTTCTGAGTTTTAAGGCCTCGCCTCAGAGGCTTTAGCTTGGAAGAAATTTCTCAATGCTCAAGCAGGACCCTCCTCATAAATATTGTTTCATTTCTTGTAACATGTTGTAATTTTGTAAGCGCTTAGTGAAAGCAAAGTCTTGGAAGGTGAAAGGTTGGGGAACCCAAAGGTTATGCGTGGGCAGCCCAACAGTATTATTATTCTTGTATAAATGTAAGGGACTTAGAAGAACAAAGGGCTTTTTCCCAGTAAGACAAGAAAAGAGCTATTGTAAGAAGAACTAATTTTTTTTGCAATAAAGAATTATTGTTTGCCTATCAGAGAAAGTTTGGTGGGACATTCAAATTCTGGGCTATGGATTGATGGAAGATGAACTATTTTTTTTTTCAGCTTTTTCCATTAACTTTGAGATCATTCTAACTCTTAGGGCCTATGCTCTTGTTTGAATGATTTCTGGTTTATTCTGTGAAATTACCACCATGAGTAATGAATGTTGTTCATAAGCAATTAGCTATCTGATTGTCTAAATATCTTTAATGGTTCATGTGTTGTGAAAAGGACTGTTCGCTATCTGTAATTCCTCTTTATAATGCATGCACAATATACATTACTCATTGATAAGTTAAATTTCAGCTCCCCGGGGATAGATAGGTAGATAGTTAGTTTTACTTTGTTACTGTGTATATGATTTAGATGCTTGTGAGTTCTAAGACAAGAGGTAAGAACCTGCGCATCACTTTGTGACTACTCCTTGCATCCTTATCACCCTGCATGTTAATTAGGCACGTGCATATCATACTTTAAGTCAAAATACAAAAATATATACGGTGGATTGGGCCGCAACCAGTAAACCCTTTTGTTACTTGACCTACGGTAGACGGACCGCAAACCGGATGGATTTCCTACACCAAACAGTCACGGGCTAGTTGGGAACGTTGACTGGGGAGAATCCCTTGCTGTTGTTTCTTGCAAATTTCCAGGCCTCAACAGTTTCTGGCGCTAGAAGGAGGGCCGCTAGTGCATGGCTGGCCAAGGAAACCTATTTTTCCCAAGATTACCCCACCAGCAAAATTTTTGGAAGCCTTTGACCTGACTCAAGTACTTAGAATCTGGAAGAACTTGTAGAAGCAGACTTACAGGTTCAGTTCCACCTTTGAAGCAAGTAAGCCCGGTTTCACCTTACATTGCTCCTTACTCAGACTCTTGTTCTCTCACCTTTGCTCATGGCTAGTATAAATGTGAATCATCCCAACCCACTGCCGTCTTGGATAGCTAGATCACCTTTGAACCTAACACCTCCATTGCATAACCTACCTCAAGCTTTTGAGAAGTTACTGCCTAATTTTAACCCCGATTAAAAGACTACTGTAGAGGACCATTTACAAAGCTTCTATCTAGCAATAGAAGGATTAAGGGTTGGAGAATATGAGGATGTTGTCTGTAGACTTTTCCCGCATACCCTTAAGGGAGCAGTAGCATCTTGGTACTTTGGTTTTCCTGCAAATTCTATTCCCGATTGGGACACCTTTGAAAGGATTTTCAGAAGTAAATATGCAGCCCAAAAAATGCATGCATCACTAATGAAAGGTCTTGGTTTGTTAAAGAAAGAAAAGAATGAGAAGGTACATCATTTCACTCAAAGGTTTTCAACATACCTCAAGAACTTTTCTGAAACCGACAGACCCTCAGACAAGGTCTTAATTGAATATTATACCTCAGCTCTGGGACCTGAGCTAGCCATGTTTGCCAAAATGAAGGCCAAACCTACATTGGCAGAGACTTATGAAGAGGCGGAAAGGGTAGAGGCTGAAAAGGAAAGTATAGAAGATTATCCCGAGCTACATGAAGAAAAAACTGCCGGGAGGAGAGCCTTATTACTGTCTAAACCCAAAGAGGAGAAATTGCATGATTTTGAGGGAATGCTAAAAATGATTAAAAAACTCTCCAACCGAATAATAGATCTAGAAAAAGAAAGGGAAGTTCAAAAAACTTATAAACCCTACTACCAAAAAAGGGAGGATAACAACCAATTGAAAATCCCTCCACCAAATTCAACATCAATGAATATAACAGAGGTAGGGGTGGACAATTTCTGCACTTTTCACCAACAACCTCATTCTGAAAAGAATTGTCCTCAATGGTTAAATTCGATGACATTGGTAATGAATCAGCTGCTGGACTCTAAATTGACCAAGGACAATGGTAAAGAAGAAAATAATAACAAGACCATAGAAAAACAAGAGGATGATACCATGTTCTTATGGGATGGTGTCTCACTTTTCGATACAGAAGAGAGCATTCTTAAACCCAAAAACATACCAACAGCAACAAAAGACATGGATCTGATGATTAAAAACAATGCAATAATTTCGAAGATTAAGAAATTGCAAAAAAATGTCAAGAGTCAGATTGATGACAATGTTGAAAGTAGAACTACTGTCAACCAGGAAACCGAGCCAATCAACGAGCATGTTAAACTTGTGGAAGGACAAGTAGATGTTAATGAAGGAAACGCTAAAAAAATTGAGGAGCCTAAAAAAGATGTACCCACTCAAAACCAACCGGGAGAAGAAGACATAGAACCAAATTGGGAAGAAAAAGCTAAAACCCCACCTTTTCTTTTGACCCTAGAAATGCTGAATCATAATGTGCATAATTGCTTGGTGGATTCTGGATCATCGGTAAATGTTATGCCACTTGAAATTTGCAAAAATATTAATGGGAGCCAAAGCCCATAGCCTGGGAAGTAGTGCAATTAGATAGAACAAGTGTCAAAGTAGTGGGAGAAATGAAGAATGTTCTCATACGCTTATCTGCAAATAACAAGATATGTCAATTTATTGACATTATGGTGGCTGACATACCGAATCGATATGGGATTATTCTCAACCAAGATTGGTCTGTCAGGTTAAAAGGTTATTTTGCTTCAGATTGGTCTCATTTATGGTTACCTCTTAAGGGTACCCCAAATCAAATTAAAATTTTGAGAGAACCTTATATGAATCATATTGTCACTAAGCTGGGAGAAGGTAATGACTCTGCTAATTCTGTCCTGGGAAATTATCTAACAAAGTTTGAACTAAGATATCATGCCACAGGAAAAGCCAGTTCTATGATTGACACTCAGCCTGAGCTCCTTCAACTTCCTCAGGTTGATAAGGATGACTGTAGACTAGTAGACATGGTTTTGATTTCAAAAATAGCACAATTAGACCATGGATAGGTTCTGGTCTACGCTACAGCCTAACCCTTTAATTTATTAGATTGAAGAATTTTTTAAGGGTGGGCACACAATTTTCTTTTTCGTTTTGTACATAAATAAATTAATGTTGTTTTCTTTTGGTTTAATGCTTTGATGCTGTTTTCTTTTGGTTTAATGCTTTGATGCTATTTTCTTTTGGTTTAATGCTTTAATGCTAGTTTTTTTTGGTTTTGAATAAAGAGGCAAACTTTTGGTTGCAAAGGAAACACCAGGGTTCTTAATTAACTGAAATCTTGAGCAAAAGGCTGTACGTTTAATGAATCGGATGTCTTCTAGTGTGAAGTGTTCCTAATCAGCCATGACTTCATTGAAGTCCTACTTAACCTCCTGTAAATAACTCAAAATTAAGAGGTCTGGAATACTATTTCGAGGCTCCATCCACTTCACACTTAAAATGTCCAAGGGAGTGATAGCGAAGGACCCACAGAAAGGAAGCAAGGTAAATAGTGTATCATATATAAATGATCCCATGCCATGATTTCAGAAAAGCCTAAAGGCTATTAAGAGTCAAAACTCCTTAAAGAAACAACGCATATAAAAGCAAAGTATCAAAAGCATGAATTTCAAATTGCCAAAATTTCTTCTCCGTCCATGAGATGAAAAGTAAATTCTTCTCTCACACAAAAGGACACTATGGATAGAGGAGCCTGAATAAAATTCAGAAAGAAAGGCAAATTGAGGACTCAAAATAACTAATGTTCAAATGGCACAAAAGTGCAATTGGCATGGGAATGAAGAACAAAAGGATAGGGTTGTTTACCATATGTACGATCCTGTGGTGTTCAAGCTAGAAACTACCTAAGGATATGGGTAAAATAAATCTCACTTATTATGCCTCAAAAGAGTTATTCAGACTTGCAAACATTTTGAGTATCTCACTACCCGAAGAATGGGCTGCTTCTCAATGATCTATATGCATGGATAGCCAGCGTCGGAATACAAACATCTAGAAGATTTCAACTTTTGAGCTAGACAGTCTTTTACCAGAAGAAGTTAAGTCAGAAATCTGGGTTTCACCAAGTAGTCACCAATTGTTGCAGCTGCAACAATTTTCCCAAAATTCCAAAAAAATTTGGGACCCTCCTTTTGCTCATATTGGTTTGATTTTCTTCTTTGATTTGATTTAATGATTCTTCAGAAATACTTTTCCTAATTCCTGAAATGATCCACCACTTGTTTAAGTTTACCTTTTCCTTTAAATGCATTTTTTAAGTGTTTGAGTCGGAAGTTGATTTGTTTGCGCTCCCGTCGTTGCGAAGAAACAATAAGCTTTAGCTTCGATATTTCTCCGATGCTTTTTGTCTCAATCGGCTGACTTTTGGTTTCCACGTTGAAACATCTTGTTACTACATTCTCCGCAGTTGTGGACGGCAGACTATGAAGTCCCCCGATAGTTGCATTGACTTTTCGAACCTCGCCTTGTTGTTTCGTTGAACCTTAAGTTTTGGGCTTCCGCCGTTGCGGCTGTAAAAAGCACTACCTTTCCGATCAGTTAGTTGATTTTCCCCCGATTTAGACCTTTCCTATTGCGGACTATCGTGTCCTTTATGATTCCACCATTGCGGCTCCTTATTCTGCTATCACTCCGACGTTTAGTCTTGCGAGCTCCGACGCGTTATTGATTTCTCCCAGATGTCTCGGTGGTTCTCCTAGTTGTTTTGCCACCCGACGTTGCGGGAAGAGATGTTCTTGTGGACTCCGATCTTTTTGTTTCCATCGTCTGATTTTTTTCCTCCCGCCACTTATGGTTGACCATATATATCTATGGGATCGAGTTTTGATTATTCTATTTCTATTTTGACTGTCGTGCACTGTCGTTGTCGTGTGTTGTCATTCGCTCGAGCTTGTCAACCCCCCGTTGTCGGTGTACCCTCGTTTCTAGGTGGCTCAACCGTGGAAGCTTAACAGTCCTCTTCCCACTGGGTGTGCAGCAGTGCCAGGTAGGCTCTTATATGCATTATCCCGTTCTGTTCAAGCATCTTGATGATTGTTCCATGGTTAGTTTTTTTTACGGTCGTTTTCCCTTGGCCCCACCATTTACATGCATATATAGTGGGGGGGCTTGTAGAATAATTGACAGTGGGGGTGTTTTTTGGCCCGCAGGATAGTTTCCCTCCACGGCCATTATGTGTTTCTGTCAAAACCCCAAAATTTCAGGAAATTTAAAAACTTTTAAATAGCATAATTGTATGTTAACACAATCGTTAAATACTGTTTAGTTAATGCTATTTATTTT
>LPNX010263656.1:4504-24841 GCA_001517045.1 Pseudotsuga menziesii
AGTGGTTGTGGTATATCATTTTGAGCATGGACATATCCATATCAAGGAAGAGAATGTCTGACACCTATCTCTCTATTGCAGGTACTTTTTCATAACTAAGAGTCTCAGAATCTCATACCTTGTCTAATATAAATCCCATTCCACCACTTATTACTATGTATTTTGACCATCATGTTCCCTTCTAACCTCACATATTATGGGGATTTTTTTATAGATCAAATAGGCACTTCTCTGTCTGTGATGACTATTCAAAAGACAACACTCAAAAGTGTCATTGTTCGCTCACAAAAAGGACACATATGGATTGAAGAGCCTATGATTTGACCTCTATTCATGGCCCTGAGCCTAGAAAATGAAACTCAACATCATTCCAAGCAGTTTTAAGAATTAGGCATGAATTCCCCATGATTTCAGGAAATAAATATAAAAATTGAAATATGGGAGTTGAGGAGGTTTTACAAGCAATTTTCTTGTTTACAACTCCCCAAACCACCTAGAAAACATTTACAATTATTTACTTCTCACATAAAAGAGAAATGAAATGGACCAGGTTGGGGACCTTGGACACCCAAAATCATGTTGGAGTGATCACTCACACACCCTTCATCTCTTTCCATTATAAATTCATCTTGTTGAACCCCTATATCCATGAATACTAAAGTGATTCCCTTAGGTTACTTCACCCCTCATATACATCTAGTGGACCAGAGTGGGATTGTCAGAGTGTAGGAGAAAAGAGACTAGAATCTTCAAGTTCAATAAGGTGTCGAGCAGTGAGAAGGTAAACTTGTACTTATTTCATGATTATAATCAATATTTGACATCTTTCCCTCCCCCAATATAGTTTTCTTGTAATTATGGTTTGACATGAAGAATATTTTGTTACTTGTTTTTAATTTGATTAGTAATTTAACCGATTCTATTCCTTTACATTCTTTGTTAAGTGTTAATTTGGATTAAGAAAAATTGGTTGGATTTGTATATTGATGTTTTATGTAGCTTCAGAAGATATTATTATTGTATTTGATCAAGAAAAAACCCTAAAATAATAATGCTAAAACATAATTGTAATACCAACTCAAAAGATTCCAAAATAAATAATAAATAAACAATATTATATTTTCTCCCAGACAAGTCGACCCCACTGTGGAAAAATTCACTCCAAAACAAGTATAAATAAAAAAGTCAACCTCCTTATTTGGCATACAAGCAATTATGCTCAAGCCAGTGAGACAAGTGCACAAGAGAGAGAGTAGAAGCAACTAAAGGAAGACTGATATTTTGGGGTTATCATATCTTTGTATTTGGGATATGTTTCTATGAGATAGCTTTAGCTTTTCACTATATTGACATTGTACTTTGTTGACGAATCTATATTGAAGAATTTTTGTTAGTTTTTATTCCCCAATAGGATTTCCCGGGATAAATCTTTGTGTGTGGTATGAATTTCTTTCTTTCAATGATCCTTATGCACGTAATTATTTTTATATGAAGTAAATTGAATAAAAGACTAACTAACATAACTGCTTTAGAAAAATATCGACATTGTAGGTTAGTGTTGGGCATCAAAGAGAGGATTGAGAAAAATATAAAGGAGCAACTATGACAACCTCTGCAAAAGGTACACACTTCTTATCTCCCAAATTTATCTTGTAGTTAAAGTTTCTTGTTGAAGTTTGTGTTACATTGTGGTAAATAGTTATTGATCTTAAGCTTGACTTTGAATTTTATAACATAAAGTGGTTATTTCTATCTTTTCTAAGTCGATGATTATTGTTCCTAATTGATCAGATATAATTGATTTAGTTGGATAATTAATGCACATTGCTAACTTTTGTTATCTTAAATTGTGGATTCGGTATATTGTCTTATTCATTGCTTCATGTTCATATTGAATATCTTGAAAATCATTGGTATTAAGTTTACCATTTCTATTGAATACAATAAATAAATTCAATTGGTTAAGTTTGACCATCTATTGTTTTTTTAACAATAACAGATATTTGTATTAAGAAAAAAAGGAGAATAGTTGTGTCCTAACCATTCATCCTTATTATACGAAATGCTTCTAGAAGGGAAGGAAAGAAAGTCCTTATATGTTCCAAAAGTTTTATTTTTCCTACTATTGCACAATCTATCTGTTGAATATTCAAAAATTCCCTACTATTGTTAATTACACGACTGGTAAACAAACTTAGAAATTCCCTCGGTATTAGAATAGTTTTACAAAATGTCTAATAGAGAAACAAGTTGCTTTACAATTCTCTTTGTGAGCTTTCCCAATTGTTCTACTTAAAAATCTACTGGAGGAAGCTTGTTGTGTCAACTCTAAAGAGGTTTCTTGAAATATCCATTTTCCTTGCAGTTGCTTGAAAGTAGGAGCTCCAAATAAATATGTGTTTGTACTTCTAGGTGAGAATTGAACTCGAAAACAGAGCTAAAACAAGATTCAAGTCAAGGGGAGTGATACAAAAAGATAGAGGTCTTAAAACATGAACTAGAGTCAAAAGACGATAAGAGGAGAGAAACCCAAGACAGATAATATTGAGATAATTCCAGAGAGCAGAGTGACCTAAATCAAAAGGGGTAACCCAAAACAAGGATTGAAACCAGAAACAAAGAGTGTACCCCAGGATTGTTCTAATGTGTAGGAATAAAAATTCACAAAGGGTTTGGTCATTGAACATTGAAACAGTTAATGGATATGGATACCAAGGATTATTCTTGTGTGATAATCCCAGGGCCAATACCTCACAACCAACATTATTCCCATCATGAGTTCAGGAGGAAAAACCTTAGCTTCACCCAATTCTTCACAAGGTAGAAAACCATTTGAATTCAAACCAAAGAAATGCAAGAATAACCAAAACAAAAATGAACGGCCACTAAAAAACCAATGCAACATGAATTGAAACCTAGGTTTGAAGTCATGCTAGGTTCGATCTTTATGAAGACTATCATCATGAACACGAAGAACCCTCTTGTGTCCAGGATTTTTTTCCACCAAAGGAAGAAGCATAGGAAGCACATACTTAGGTCTCAAATTTTTGCTTCCCATAAAATACACCAAGACAATAGCAAGGAGCTAGTTTAAACGACATGCGGGGGGGATTAAAAACATGATTTCCCTATCATCCTAATGATGACATGGAGGAGTGTGAAAGGATGGGGGCATGTTGGTAATGTCATTTATATACCAAGGAAAATGATAACACCTAAATTACATGATTAGAGAGAGGGCAAGTAAAGTGGAACATTGATTTAGGGGATGGAATTAAAAACAATAACGCCATTTTCCAACTATTCACCTTGTTGCATATTGCTTCCTTTCTTGGCTTGGTTATCGGCTAGCCTATCATTATCTCTCAGGACATGAAATTAATGCACCCGTTGGAAGGTTTGAATAGTGTTTTGAATTCACAACATACTTCTTTTGAGTTGTGTGTCACCTAAAGAGCACTTCTATCTCTTCTTTTGAGTTGTGTGTCACCTAAAGAGCACTTCTATCTCAAATACATAGCCTTTTTTCTATTCTATCTATTTGAGTCTTTTCGTTGTTCAAATAAAATTGTAAGCAACAATTTGGTACTACCATCACTGTTTTAAATCAGTTTAAGGTGATTTTAAGAAGTTACAGATTTCATGATAATACAAGAGTATTTGTTTGAACTATAGCTTCTTTATAACCCTCTTTATTTTTCAGCAATATATTGAAATATCCATTGTTGTTCATCTCCAAGCTTATATCTTGAAGCCTTCTCATATACATTTTGTTATTATTGAATTCCATTGGATCAGTATCTTTTATTCTTTGATAGGGTTACAGGATTTATTCATTCAGAATAGGGTGATTCCATGAAGGTGGGTAACACTTTTTGGCCAAATTTGGAGATGAAAACCTGATTTTTTACTCATGTGCTAGATAGAAGCCCTCAAAACACATATATTCCATGTGAATTTCGACTTGTAGTAAAAAAACAAATTGTAGAATATTGCGTTGGCTTCCCAATGATATTTTTTTTTAAATATTCTGATGTCATTTAATGTGTAAAATTTTTCATTTAATGAACTATGTGACCTTAAAAATTTGAAGAAGTTAATAAGTGGCTCGTGTCCATCCCCAATAGTTAAATCTTACATTAATAAAAAAAAAATTAATATATGAGCATGATCTACACAAAATGTACTATGGTCTGCATATTTTTTTGTTAATATATTTCGCAATATACAATTATTTATTATTTTTCGAAAGGGACCACATCTAATTTCAGCATCATTTTATACACGTGTGTCCATCCCATCTTTTTTTTCACTGTTTTCAAAAATTGAAAAACCAAAGATACCCTTTTGAAGAGGACACGTCGATGTGTGGGATGTCCATTTTTAAGAAATTTTTGGATGTGTATATTTTACCCTAGGGATTTTTCTTTGAGTTGCTTCGAAGTTGTTGTCTAGTTTTCTAAGTGTAAGTTTTAGAACTATTTAAAAAAAAACCATATGAATGCCAAAATGCATGCATGATATCTCAATGGATAGAGGATTCGATAACTAATATATCGGTATGAACTTCGCTCAGTTGTGTGCCATGAATGGCAGGGTTTACACCCCTAGAAGACACAAAGAAGCATTGATTTTCCTGTAAGAGGGCTAATTATCTGTTTTTCAGGGCCTCAATCAAAGTATTAACATCCCTCGATTGAGTTTCTTCAATAACCTCGATCGAGGTTTTAAAATAAGCTCGATCAAGGTTTTATTAAACCCTCGATCAAGCTAACGTTTAAACCTCTTTTTATAAATGTTTTTGCACAAGGACCTTGATCGCAGCCTAAAAACCTCGATCGAGGTTTTCTTACAACCTAGATCGAGGGTTTTTTAAAACCTAGATCGAGATCTTAAAACCTAGATCGAGGTTTTTTTAAAACCTAGATCGAGGTTTTTTTAAAACCTAGATCGAGGTTTTTTTAAAACCTAGATCGAGGTTTTTTTAAAACCTAGATCGAGGTCTTAAAACCTAGATCGAGGTATTCTTAAAACCTAGATCGAGGTTTTGTTAAGCCCTCGATCAAGGTGTTATGACCTCGATCGAGGGTTTAAAAATTGCTCGATCAAGGTACGTTTTTATGTTTTTTCTGAAAGCGCCTTGCCAAAAAGTGTAACCCAGCTCCATGGATGCACACAATATCATGATCTTATATATTTTGTATTTTTTCCTATTTCTTACATACAATCATCTAAAAATGCTAATTTTCTAGAACAATAAAATAAGTACATTAAGGATTTAGATTATGATCTATATTTCTTTTGATTACCCTAAGTGAGAAACTTCATAAAAATTGTTTAAGAGAGAGAGAGAGATTTAATATCTAGGTTCTTTGAACATAAATCAAAATCATCAGTACGAATTTTAAAATTGAGTTGAACATAGATGCCTTGGCATAGTTCCTTAGTTAGGAACATCTAAATGGATAACACGTTGTAATATCTTATACACCGATATTTTTAAATGAATGGGTAGCATGACTTCCATCTCATACACCAATTCAAAAGTGATCTTTCCTATGGTTTCCTTTGTGATAAAAATCCCATAATGCAAGTTTGAATTTAGTATCCTGAGATTTCTTATTTTCTCCTATTGTCTTCTTTATGATGGCCATGAGATTCATATTGCTTGAATCGGACATGTTATTCCCTTGAGGATAGTAAATGTGAGAGTGAAATATTGTACCTAATAAAGAAAATTAATAGTTCCATGGAACTAAATGCCTCCACATTATCAATATTGAGCTTGGAAACAATCTAAAATATGGTGATTATTTTATTTTCAAGAGAATCCATTATCACCTTGTTTATTGCTTTCCTTCTAGGAATAGATTCTACCCACCTAGTAATGTAATTCGTAGGTGTCAAGATCCATATAAAATCATTGCTATATTTCTCTTGAAATTATCCAATGAATTATAAACCCCACTACTAAAATGGTGCTTTCACTATTGTCGGTTGAAAAGGAAATACAACTAAATCTTTCCTTATTTCCTTAGTTGACACAGCTAGCACGACCTTACAAACTTGTGCACCATGGAGAATAAGGTCAACCAATGGTATATGACTCTCAAAATAGTGTATTTTTTGGTTTGAGAAATATAGTGTCCACGATAATATCCCATATGGAACTCAATTATGAGTCTCTTTTCTTCAACTTCGTCAAGACATCGTGTAACACCCCGGTTTTGACCCCGTTTGCATTAAATATATATTATGTATATATTGTAATTAATCATGGTGTGGAACTAAAGGAAAAATCCCCATCATCGATTTATCGTTTTATGTTCTGGCGATTAAAATCGTTGCAGATGGTATTTCGTGCTAGCCGACACATTATAATTTTTGGCACCATGTAATTATGTGTTTTAATTAAAATACCCACAACTAGCTATGTCAATGCAACCATAATGAAAAGGGCATGATTTTCCTAAGGAATAGGGAGGGAAATTATTTAAACCTTTGGGCCAATGGGGAAAAGCCAAATGTCAAAGGGAGAACCCATCAATCAGTCAACTACCCATTTTGTCTTTTTCCCCAATCATTAAATTCTGCCAGAATGTGGTTGAGTTAGTTATTGCATGGGGATGGGAAGAGTATGGGCAGCAATTTCGAATTTAGGGAAAACCCATTTTGGGGGAAAATCAATTTTGACTTTTGGAGCAAGAAAGCACCCAAAAATGCATGCCCATTTGCCCAGACACCCACGTTCTTCATTTTTGCTCACACAAGGAAGCTTAGGAGATTTTTTCTAACTTCCACAATTTTGCTGGCTATGTGTTCTTCCTTCACGATTTGGGCTCCTAGGCATTTTTATCATTTGCATTCACCCATGTTGGGGCTCCCTCAAGCGGGTGGGAATTTGTTGAGTGTGAAATCCATGAATTTGGATTTACTGTGTATTTCTTCCTCACGTGGACAATCGTTCTTCATTTTGATGGAGTCTGATAAATTTGTTTTTGTGATGTTCTTGTGGTTGGGTTCTTCCCCAACATTTTCTGTTTCATTTTCCCAATGTTTACCAAGCTGAAAATCATTTTTGTGTTTCCTAGCGATTTTGAGGAGAGACCACATCCTCTTGAATGTTGTTGATGAATTCATTTTTGGGCACGTTAGGGCCAAAAAGTCCCTGGGATACAGCCTGTTGTTAGTGGGTTGTTCTTACCCTCCATGGAAATCAATTCTGTGGCTGAATTGTTCTCCTCTGCCCAGAAATTTTGTATATTACTATGTATGCAATTGGTCGTTGGGTTGTGTAGGAGTGGAAAGGAGTCTACTTGAAAAACCTAGGGTTTTGCAGGAGCCTCATAGACAGAGCTAGAGGGTTGACTCTCTTCTCTACACCCCCCTGAATAGCACTGGAAGGGAAGTCATGTCCTCAGGGACTGTGCAGCAGAGAAGAGAATGATTACTTGTGTTGGGTGTGTGTGGATGTCTTAGGAGTCAAGCTAGTTCTGGTGAAGGAATCCTTAGCTATTTAGTGAGCCTACTATCTTAGCAAAAAGTGCTTCCATCTCTTGATAACCTGATAAACCCAACTCGTTGATTTGGATGAATTTTGTGGTATCCTTGGCTATGTGTGAGCCTGCTTAGTTTCATTTTTCCTTGGGGAATCTTTCCCATCTCGGGGGTGGCAGTGTTGCTGAGAGATTAAGGAGCACACTAGCCTATGGTTGGGTGGAAATTTTCAGCGGCATAGATGATTGCGAGAAGCTTCATTCGAAGATAAGTATTCCTGTGTAATCACCCATGCAACTGTATTGTTTATATGAATAATGATGAACATGTTACAATTTGTTGAATGCTTGAATTAAATGTAATTGCTTCCGCTGAATGTTAATTATTTATGCATCTATGTATCTCAGTTCAATGCATTTTATTTTACGTTTTATGGGGCTAAATTCCTAGGTAGATAGTGTTATGGTAGTGTCCTCTTTTCCGGTCGAAGGGTCGAGGACGTTACACATCGTAGGATCCAACCTTTTAGATTGTGCCAAGCTATACCATCTTAGGTGAGACAAAAAATTGAGGCCTTTAGTTTTAGTGCCTTTCTCTTATAATCACTCAGTCCATCTAGGCACAATATATTCTTCAAGAAGTAGAAACTATCTACATATCATGGTTGTTGCTCCAATTCACCTAAAACTACAACAATCATTTCATCATTGTTTAACCCCATTGCCTTCTCATTCATTTTTTCCAACATCTTGGATAACCCTTGTACTTTAATAATCTTTGTGGGATTGATATCTATATCATACTCTTGAATTATTGATACCCACTTCCCTTTTATATCTAGACAGTATTTCTAGACTAAGATATCCTTGACTGCAAAATGAGGTGCACAGGAAATTATTCATGAATAGTCCATGAAGATTTTAAATTGTTTCAATGATTGATCAAATGTGTATGCTTGCCTCTCCATTATTGACTATTCCAAATCGGAGTGGCTTGCTCATTTTTATGAAATGATACCTTTGTGATTATGTCTTCTTATGTAAATAAGAAAATCAAGAATTCCTTATACAAGTTGGAATTCTAATGCAATGGCTTCTTTTTTATTTTGTTAAAGGATTTCTTGATCTCTATATCCCATTTAAACACAATATATTTCTTCATGAGGTTGGATATAGGCTTCGTTATCTCGACAAAGTTTAGAATGAATCTTCTAATAAAATTAATTTTCTAGGAGAGAAAGCAGTCAAATTGCTTCATTTCTTTCTTGATTGATTTTAATACCATCCTATGATACCACATAGCACAACAATTTCCTTCTTCCACCTTGTTATGTGACATATTGTATAGAACATGTTATACACATTAATGAGAACCCTCCAGAGTTATCATTTTTTATAGTGTGCATTTAGTGCCTATTTTTAGCCCTGAACCAAAAATTGGTGATACCGGTAGCAAACCATTTTTTCCAGGGATAAAATTACAACTTTTTTTAAACCCTGATTGATCCCATTGCATCCAAAATTGTAAATTGTCTCCCAAACCAAAACAGCATGCTACCAATAGCACCCCTTTTTTCTAGGATTAAAATTACATTTTGTTTGAAACCCCAACCTTAGCATGTGGCTTCACTATAATCAAAATCCTAAAATTACATCCTCCTTGAAATCATGCCCCTTAGGTTGTGCCACCATGGCACCCATTTTTTCTTTATGAGGTTAAAATTATGACGTGTATGAAACTGTGGCATTAACATTGAACACCATTGTAACGAAAAATTCTCAAATCAACCCCCAAATCAAACAGGGGTGTTGCAGTAGAACCTATTTCTTCTTTGGGTTGAAATTTCAAACATTACGAAGATGAATAAAAAAAAGACACAATTAATCCAAAAAAGTAAAAAATAAAACAATTTTTAATTTTTGAAAAAATTTGAGCAATTTAACTTTAAAAACAAAAACAAAAAAAACAAATTTAAAGGGAAAAAAACATTAGAAATTAAAATAAAGATGCAAAAAAAAATGTAAAATCAACTCATTTAAAAAACTTAAAAATAATGAATAATAAAAACAATACATTTTAAAAAAATTTAAATATTACAAAAGTAAAACTAAAAATTAAAATTAAAATTAAAAAAATAGAAAAATCAAATTAAATTAAAAAATAAAATACCCTACCCCCGCTCCCTAACCCACTTCCCCCACCTCCTAACCTCTAGTCCCCCTCCCTTCCCATAGTTTAAAATGGAGTAGGTTGAGGAGGAGGCGATCACCTCTACAACCCTCTCCCTTCTCATTACCCCTCTTCCCTTCCCATAGTTTAAAAGGGAGTGGGTTGAGGAGGAGGTGATCTAAATCTCATCTACGTCATGCCCCTCCCCTTCCCATAGTTTAAAAGGAAGTGGGTTGAGCAAGAGGCAATTCAATCACCTACTCCTAAACCCACTCCCTTTTAAACTATGGGAAGGGAAGGGGGTAATGAGAAGGGAAGGCGGGGGGAGGGGGTAAGGGGTGGTGGAAGTGGGGTATTTTATTTTTTTGTTTTTATTTTTTTTCTATTTTTTAATTTTAGTTTTGTGTTTAATGTTTTATTTATATGTATGGATTGCAATTTCTTTTTTTTCTTATTTCTATTTTTTCTTTTTCCCTTTTTTTTTTAATTTTCTTTTAATGTTTTATTTTGTTTTACTTTTTTTTTTGTTTTTTTTTGTTTTTTTTGTATTTATATTTTTTGTAATGTTCTATTTAAGTACGTTTATTTTTTTAATTTTTTAAGGTTAGATTGCTTAATTTTAATATTGTTAATGTGTTTTTTTATTGTTTTATTTTTTTTTTATCTAATTTTGGTCTTTTTTTTTCCGTCTTCATAGTGATTTAAAAACAAAATTGAAATATTTTTTCAAGTCGTGGGTTGATATGCCTCGAATTGTAACCCGAAGAAGAAAGGGGTGTTATTGGTAACATCTCTTTTCAATTTGAGGGTTGATTTTAACATTTTCATTCCAATGGTGTTCATTGTTATTGACACGGTTTTAATAAGTCATAATTTTAACCACAAAGAAAAATGGAGATGCCATGGTGGCACCACCCAACGGCCATGACTTTAAGCAAGGTTTAATTTTAGGGTTTTTCATTGCAACGATGTTAGTTGTTAAGGGTGAGGTTTCAAACAAGATGTAATTTTAACACCATAAAAAGGGGTGCCACCAGTAGCATTCCTTTTCGATTTGGGGGTCAATTTATGCCTTTGATTGCAATGGCACCAACCAAGGTTTCAAAAAAATTGTAATTTTAGCCTTAAAAAAAAATTAGTTCTACCAGTAACACCAATATTCAATTTAGGGGTTCTCTTTGGTGTTTTAGATGCAAAAATATGAGCATTTATGGCTAGAGTTATCGTTTTGAGTATATAGTTCTCGTCAAGTTGTACAATGCATTATAGGCATAATATGACTTATTTTTAATTCATTCTATTCTAGTTCAATGATGTATCCCAAACTATTATGTCCCCATTTTCCTGCTTATGTGTCTCCTATGTGATATGGGTTATGTGATGACCATGAGATGATGTTATATTTTGTCCATGTTCTACTGCCATGCCATGTTAGATGATGATGATGATGATGTATTACTTGATGTTGTACTATATTATCTAATGTTAGCACATGACATATTGTATTTGATTGTTTTCATGTGTATAGCTATTATTGCCTTGCATAGGTTGACGAGGGTGAAGGGTTATTGATTTAATAACATACCATGCACCAAAATGACTACTTTTAATTCAACATTTCTAAGGATTATTCATCCTTTGGTTCCACCTTTAGCATTTTTCATTTCATCTATACCACTCCATCTTTTGTTCACATCCCACTGGCTTGAGGTTGATTGATTAACTCTTTATCTCCCCCTTTATGGATCTGTCACCATTTATGATTTGTTACTTCATAGATGTGTGTAAGGGTTGTTGTGTTTTAGTACATCATCACTAAGGAAGCTTTCAGGTATGCTCCCTGAGGACAACTGTCAATAGTCAAACATAGATACAAAAGAGAAATGCCTTATCCTAACATCCAAAATTATGTTATTTTTATATAATGGTTAATGGTTGGAGGAATGGAAAATCCATGTTAGTGCTATGGATGCTCACAGGCAACAGGTTCTATTCCTATTTTCACTCATATGCATTATTATGGAAACTTCGTCGAGGCTATGGAAACTTGTTGGCATCATATCTAAGTCCATGTCATCGCCAGTATCTGAAATATGTAAAACTGGGGCCAATATCTTCCAATACGTTAGTCTTTTGTTAAAAGAAAAGAAAGACAAAGACAAATTTAAATAAAATGAATTATTACTATTGGAATCAAGGGAAAGGTACATCATGACACACCCCTTTTGTGTTGACACATTCTTTTGATGTTCAATTGACAAGTGTAGACCACAAAGGATTCCTTGAACCCTTTACCTCGAGTTAGAAATTCAACCAAAGTCAATCCACTTTCCAAACTTCTTGTGAGTTATCCATATCCATCTTGAAGAAGAACAAGTCCTTTGGTGAATATTTTGATATATTTGCATGGTATTGGTATGCTTTTATATCATTAATCCAGTGAACCTGTTTGAAAATACTTATGGGGTATATCATCATGTTTTCATGACTATGTTATATGAGGAATCACACTTAAACAATTAAATGTATTATGTTTATTATGTACATTAATTCTGCGAATGTAAATTACTACTGGTCCACCTAGGACACTACTTAGTAGTAGTATAACATCATGACATAGTTTCATACATACATATACATCATCATGCATCCTTCAAAGATATTTAGTGGAATCGAAGGATGTTGGTCCAGTTCTATGTGTAGCTAATCCCATCGTTGAGGGACATATTTGGAAATGTTTTGTTGTACATGGGATCATGCATTCTGGGCACATTTTTGGATACTCAATTCACCATTTATCAATGTTTATGCCAAACCAATTGATCACTAATGCAATAGAACAAACATTATTGTAGTGTGTTGGACTATTTGCACAATGTTCTATAGTCAAATTTTCATTATTGTGCATCACTTTCATGCACATGTTGTTTCCTGATTCTATTGATGGATTTGGATACCTATTTGACTCTTTTATTAGCCTAGACTAAGTCAGATTGTAGAACGTTACTCCAGATTAGCCAATTTGACCTTTTTAGCAATTTGACTTGGTCAACAATATAGAGCAGCAAGGAAAATACATGTTCCATAATCAATTAATAGAGGTCTTCACTTTTGGAGTCATCCTAATCCTTTACCCCTTGGTTACATGTAAATTCTTGAGTAATTTTATTTTAATTAAACTTTTCCTAAGTTTTAATTTAAAAGCCTAAGTTAGATTTGGCATTAGTTTGTTCAGAGCTACATAAGCATTTTCGGGGTGATCTAAGTATAAACATGGGTGCATATGGTATTCAAAGGATATTTGTACTCATCAAAAGCAGTTTCCCCTTTTATTTTACATGGATATATACATTTTTGGCTTAATGACATTTTCTTAAAACTTTTTCCTAAGTTTTATTTTTTTAAATCCTAAGTATGGTTTGGTTAATAATTAATTCATTACGAGAAATTCTCAGTGATTATTTGACATGATGAGTTACTTTTAGGGATTTTGTAGATTCCTCCTAATGGATTACAGGTAATCAATGGACTTCTTTGGTGACATGGCACTCTCATACATGTGTGTCATTTGTTTAGAGGAAAACCCATGAGATGATTGACATTTGGCACATAATACTTGTTCTATTCACACATGTGAATCAGATATTCATCATAGGAAGTTGCACATTTCCTCTTCTTCATACATGTCACATGGTTGACTCACTAGGGAGAACATACTTGTCTAAGAGAGCACACATAGGCTTGGGGAGGCACACTTGATAATTAAGTCTATTGGTATTTGCTTTGGAGATAGCTCATGGTATTTGCACATGATTTTTTCTCATGGTTTTGGCACCACACAGTTTTTCTGAGGGTTTTGGGATGATTCATGGTATTCTCTACTTGGGGAGGCATGTTAGAGATAGATGTGTATCTC
This sequence comes from Pseudotsuga menziesii, assembly GCA_001517045.1. Taxonomy (NCBI): domain Eukaryota; kingdom Viridiplantae; phylum Streptophyta; class Pinopsida; order Pinales; family Pinaceae; genus Pseudotsuga; species Pseudotsuga menziesii. The sequence continues at coordinate 18,087 of LPNX010263656.1, forward strand.
GAGATGTACTCCATGTGGTTCTCCCTAGCATGGAGGTACATTATCAATATAGGTAGAGGTGGAGAATGTGAGATACATTCTTCTAGTAGCCATGGGTTCAGTGGTGAAGACATGTAGAGGATTCAATGACTTCTTTAGTTGGATGCGAGAAGTGCAATGATGCACATGTTTATGAGGCTATTGGGTCAGATAATTGATGCATATGCATGAGGCATGCATGTGCATGGAGAAGTAGGTGTGCATGTCCATGACGTTGCATGATGCATGTGCATGAGATTTGCACATTCCATGTGCATGCATGCATTTTACACCATTTTTTAATGCATTAGTGTAATTTATGCATGAGAATCGAATTAGGGTTTTTGATCCCTAATCTCATAGTCGGATTAGAAAAAGGAATTCAGGGGACATTAGTCATTGATGGCTTGTGAGTTTTAAGTGATTAAAGAGCCTGGTGAATTAGTGCATGAAAGAGGGTAGATTCTTGAGAGGAGAGGGCACAATCGGGCATAGAGAGAGAGTTCAGATCAGAGATAGATCAAATACTCTTCATCCGGGGAAAAGGGAGGACACTTGAGAGAAAGAGATTGTTCCCAAGAGAGTTTGATCAAGCTACAGAGAACAATATTGATTCACTAGTTAGAGGAGGGTGCATTCCTTGAGTAAAGGGGTTCATTTCACTAAGGAAGGAGAGATCTAAGATAGAGCTCATCCAGATCTGAGAGAGGGATTCACTCAGACAGTGATATGGAGGTAGGAGGGAGAGAGGTCCTAATAAGATAGCGACTCAAACTCATATACAGACATAGAAAAGGGGCACATTCAGTAGAGGGGTGCATTCAGTTGAGGGCACATTCATTCAAAGTGGAGGGCGCAGTTAGCCAAAGGAGTGCATCACCCAACTTCCACCATATCATACTTACATCCTGTTTGTCTGTTGGCACCCCCAAAAACTCCCCTTGATTTTTGCGAAAACAAAAGGCCCCCCTATTAGAGTTTTTAAATATATTGCTTTTGGTTTTGGTTCTCATTGTCTTTGTTTCATGGTTTGATGGTTGCTTCTTTTAAATGTTTGATTTTTGTGCTTCTCTTTCATGCGATAATAATTGAATGATTCTAATGCTTTTTTTTCGAATGAGTCTTTTGACTACTTGGTTGCTCAATAACTTTTGCTTATTCTCATTTTAACCTATCAGAGTATCTTCTATGTTTTGGTTTGGCTAAGTAGAATTCACATCATTTTTTGATAGTCTCGTCAATCTTCAGCTTCGATGCATGAATGAATTGATTGACATTATGGAGGATCGTAGTTTTATGATTTCCAGGTTTTTTTTAAAAGATCAAGCTTTTGAATTTCAAGATGAGTTGATTGATTTCTAATCTAGTGGAACATCATTTTTTCTATAAAGGTCTTATTTCTTCCTAACTCAATTCCTTATTAATTTCATGAGAAACATTAATAATCAAACTTTTAAATACATATAATGAAATCACTCAAAAGTCTCTAGTTTAAATGCATTGGTTAATTATTAAGCTTGGATGCATTATATCCAATAATATTGATGTGTAATTTTTTTTAGTTATCTTTTTAAATTTCATCTTTTCATTAATTGATTGTTAAAATTTAATTTAAAAAAAAAGCTTCAAGTTGAAATTTCTTTATTTTTCCCAAACAATTACTTGTTAAGATTTGATTTATTTCTCCCAAACAATTACTTGTTAGGATTTGATTTATGCAAAAATAAAAATAACAATTACTTGTTGATTTATTTCTCCCAAACAATTACTTGTTAGGATTTTATTTATGCAGAAATAAAAATAACGTGAACTTTTAACTCATCTTGTTTATTGTTAATGACATGTATTCTCCTTTATCAAAATCAATCAAATGAAAGAAGCCTATTCATATTATGAATAGATGATTCCAACTTTATACTAAAACACTTTGAAACCTATCAATTAATATTATTCAAAGTGTTTTACATATATTCATTAAGAAAACGTAATGATATGCTTATTTATTAAAATTTGGGCATAAATAATTCACTGAAAGAAATCACTGAAATCATAAATTATTTCTTGGTACCTTATCATTTCTTTAATTCATGATATTAAGGGTTTGTTAGCTGTATCTTTTTCCTTAATCCCATATATGCATTTAGATTATCATGTTTCTTTATTTTCCATTAATGTGTGTTTCAAAAAGGCGTAAATAGAAGTTTAATTATGTGAATATTTAAATTTTGATAAACTTTTATTAAACGTTTGCAGGATAACATGAATACTTGGATTTGAACAACTCTGCAAGGTTAAAAAATAAATTCAAATCAACAAACCAACTATCAAACCATATGTGCATTCACCGCCAAATTAAGAATGGAATTAGGGATTGATTTAATTATTGAAAAATGCCACGTCTTTGACAGATTGCGGTACATCAAATTGTTGCTAGGAAACACATGAATCTATTGAGATTCCACCGAGATTGCACTCTGCAGTTTTTGAGCACAAACCTCCCAAATATATTTTTATTTGCTATAATACAAATGGATGCCAAAGGCACGATATTTTCAATCTGTCATCTAACTACCAAATTGATTAATGTAAAGCTATGAAAGGAGAACTCGCCAGATCCTGAGCATATTAAATACAACCACATATTCGTTCAGTTTGCAAGTTAAAGGAATATTTTTAAGTTTGCTAAATATATATATATATATATATATATATATATATATATTATAGGCGAAAGCCAGATTATCTAAAAACTATTGCATCATCCCTATACTTGGTTTTCATTCCAACAAGATTACCGAGAATTACACCAGAATATAAGTATGGAGAGTTCAGCAGATGCCATCGAATCGCAATTTATCCATGTCGTTGAGAGATGCTAGATTATTGCTGAAAGTAAGAAGATCGTTTCCTTAAATGTTGCCAAGAACTTCCAAAGTTCGTTCTCTAAGATTCCATTAGCTTCCACGTCATATAATTGTGTAAACAGGATAATGCAACACCTTACTAAGTTGTTGAAAAACCTAAAGGAGTTACAGCTACCGTTCTAGTTCAGTTATCTCTCAAGATTCAAGATCGTGTGTAATAGAGATACTATAAGGATGAATAATTGCAAAGATTACAGTGACAACTACCTTGTTGAGAATGTAAAACGCCAAGGATTGAATCAGTTTTTTACCTAGAGTTGAATTGAGTTAATCAAATTGACTGCACCAGGTTGTATATCTTCATAACATTGCATTATATCAAAACATTTTGACAGAATGATATCAATTTGAAGGAAAATCTGTATGCTCTTCTTTACTTCATGATAATTCTTGTGTCATTTTGTTTTAAGTTAATGAATGTTTTTGTTTTGCAGGTTGGAGAAAGTATTGAATATATGATAGCGAAATATTTTATAAAGATTTTATGATGAAGATGAGTAAAAGGATATACTAGCTTCTTCCAGATCACAAAGTTACCAGATCGCCAGACTGCCAACATTGCTGCCAGGATAAATCGTGTCAGAATTTTTGTGCAGTTGGAGAGGATAAGGAACTGTTTGACAAGGCGATGGAATTTAAAATATTACCCTGGGTTGTCTATATAAGCAGTAGCAAATTCAGCTGCAGAAAGGAGGGGAAGATCTCCGCCAAATAGAGAGGAGGGGAAGATCTCCGCCAAATAGAGAGTTGTATTCTTCTATATTCTATTTCTATTTTGTAAATTTTAATGTCTGCAAGTAGAGTATTTCTATTTTGTAAATTTTCATGTCTGCAAGGAGAGGAGAGACACTGCTGCCAGAGGGAAGCGTTTGTAGAATTAGAGCGAATTTCTTCCCAAAAATTATATTTCTTTGTTTCTCTTGGGGATTCCAGATCATTAAGAATATATTGTTTATGGAGTGCAGATCATTAAGAATATATTGTTTATGTAGTGCAGATCATCTACAGTTTTGTCAAGTTTATTAATATTTTGTTATTAATATTTTTCAACACTGTCAGATTCAATTTTGTGAATTTATATAATATTTTCATAATAATCTTATCTGTTTAAATCATGCATGAATAAATTGATTTGTTGAATTACTTTGTGTTTTTGAAAGTTTTCTATCAATTAGTTTTTTTACTTCTGACATTAAAGTTTTGTGGGTTAATTTCTTATTATTATGGTTTTTTAAGTTGTTAATAATTATTTATTACTATATTTTTAATCATAATCTATTTTACAATAGATAGTGATTGTAATTATAACTGTATAAAAAAAAATTATTGTTTAAATAGTCAATAATATTTAACACAATTTGGATGTAGTTTGGGTGGTTGGGAGGAATGAATGTTACCGTTCCCACCCAGGTTCTACTTGATGAGCTGACCATACCTTGATTGAGTTTGAATATCAAGTATTGGAATTTTCCGTGAAGTAGCCCTCTAACAAATGGTGAACCACATTTAAAAAAATATTTAACACAATTTATAATCATCTCATGGTCAAGATAGTTTAGATTAATATTTACCAATAGCTTAATTTAACTATAGATTAATATTTACATTTAAACCAATTATACTATGAAACTAGAACTTCATACTAAGAACGATAACTCTAGCATAAAAACGATAATTTTTGCAAAAAAAAACATCAAAAACACCCCAAATAAAAAAGTGTTGATACCAGTATACATGTTTTTTTTTCGAGGTTGAAAATAGAGCCATGGCCTAAACATCCCATACTGTCGTTTACAAAAACTTTAAAATTAACCCCTAAATTGGAAAAAAGATTTTTTTCTCAAAAGATAAATTGCAACTTTTTTGAAACTTGCACATTATAGAAAAAAAAATATTTCTTAAATAATTTCACCATTCTCACCATATAAAATCAAAGAAATTATGATGTGATTCATAATAAAATCATATATTAGACCATACAAGAACAAATGATTCATATAAATAATCAAAATCTCCTTCAAAGTTTCAATTACAAACATCATACTAATAAAAAAACATCTAAAATGTTTAATTTGAAATTATTCAAATTCATTCATGGATTATGACACCCCATCAGAATCTATATTCGATGAAGATGTAGCTGACCCATATTCTTCTCTATTATCAATGGGTGCACCATCCTAGTTTACCTCTATGCCCATCATTTGAGCTGTCATATTCCTTCTCGATCTAGACTCACATCTTGAAACTTTTTTTTTGTGAAGGGGTGTAGTGTTAATTGAAGGAACACCTACCCCTATCCCAAGATGTGTAGTTTTGATTATTTTTTATTTTTTTAATTTTAATTTTTAACCTACTTGAATGCCATCTAGCCTCCCTAAACCCCCTAACTCACCCAACATTAATAAAAAAAATTAAAAATAAATTTAAACCCCTCCTATCCCCCTACACCTCTCTACAACAATACATTTAAAAAAAATTAAAACATATAAACCGCCCTCCCCCTACTAACTTCTCTACAACAATACATTTACAAAATAAAATAAAAAATTATTGAACACCCCTCCCCCTTTCTAAACCCAAAAACCCTAACAACATTGCATTTAAAAATAAAAATATAAACCCCACCAACCCATATATCCCCATAATGAAACATTATACAAAAAAAATTAAAAAAAACATTATACTAAAAAAATTAGAAATTAAGATACTATAAGGAAGTAGTTAATCCTAACTTGGAAGAAAATTAATATAGGCAAGATTAAAATGAACTCTCATGAACTCCATAATGCAACATGGTGTTGGTCTATTCCTAAAACTCCATGAGCGATCAAAATCAATTTCTCTTGGAGTGCCTTGCTTACACCCACATTTAAGCTTCATTTATCCTTGTAACTTGCCAAAACTATAGCGAGCTTGGAAAGCATCTTGGCAAGCTTTTTGACAAGTAAACCAAGTATTGTCCTTCTTAAGTTTAGATAGACCAAAGTTGGTCTGAGTGGACCTTAATCATCATCATCATCAAAGAGTCATATAACTCATTGTAGATGATCTTTGTGTTAAATTATAACTACAACCTTCAATATATGGACAAGTTTCTTATTACATAGAATTTATTTTCAGGAAAAATAGATTGTAAGAAAAAAGTTAATTATTTTTTTTACAACTTTTTTTTATTTTTTTAAACTATTTTCCATTTTTATCACCTTAATTCAACAAAGATCATTTAAATTTTCATTTTTATGGCCATTATTTATGTGCAAATAATTACAAAAATTATTTAATTGAGAGGTAATATATAAATATTTTATAACTTTGGATTTGTTTAACACCCATTACATAAATAAATAAAGAAAATCTTTTTTTCTTATTTTTATGTCGATTATTTATCAAACATCATTTAAAATTTGATTTACATTTTTCATAGTGCAAATCATTACAAAAAATTATTTAATTGAGACTTAATATATAAATATATATAACCTTGGATTTGTTTAAAATTTGATTTACATTTTGTTGGAAAATTTAATTACTCGCAGATATGTACCTAACTCTCAGCCGACTCTGTCAAAGTTTGTATTAGTCAAGATCTTGTCTGTTAGTCTGACAAGAGGGAAGAGTCCACAATTCAGCAATGTAAACCAAACGAATTTATTTCTAAAGCTAAGTTGTTAGGTAGATAGTTATTACAGTCTTTAATGGTGAGTCAGTCGACCCATGTAGAAGCAATCTTCAGGTTGCCTATAAATAGAAGAAGCAAATTGTAATTTAAGAGAGAGTCAAGAGAGATTACAGACAATAGACACTGGAGGA
>LPNX010263656.1:24911-102489 GCA_001517045.1 Pseudotsuga menziesii
GAAGTTGAAGCTCAGTTTTTGTGTAAGTGATTCAGTCGAAGAGCTGTAGCTTTGTAAAAGGACAAGTCTGTAATACTTTGTTATTTCCACATAGTTAAATATATGAAATAGTTTATGGTTGAATGCATGATTATTTGGCCGCACATATTTCCATATTTACTTCTGTAAATGTCTTTTACATTTACTATTAAGTGAAAGATCAAAGAACCCATAAATTTCTCACCGCGTGAAAGTTCGAGGGTTTTACGGCACATTGGTCAACTCAAGTCTTCCTACATATTTGGGCTTATGTTTTTATAAGTTATTTGGATTTGTTAATGTGTCCGTTTTACTTCATCTTACTCACATGTGAAAAGCATTTGTAATTTCTTAAGTCTCTTAGACTAAGAAAAATACTCTGTAGATTTCGACCAAAGTGAACCAACAAGGTCGATTGAGTCAGCTGACTGAGGTTGCCGGCTTGAGCGGTCAAAGAGGTCAACCGACTTGAGAAGTGGAAGGGGTCAGCTGACTTGAGTGGTTGGAGAGGTGAGCCGACTTGTGAAGTCGAAGAAGTCAACCGACTTAGAAGTGACAAGTGGTCGAGGTAAAATCAATTGATAGAACCGACAAGTAAGTCGAATTAAATTTAGTCAAGTGGAAAGAAGAGCTAAAATTTATAAACATGTCTAGACAGGAGATAGACAAGTTTCACCCGACAAGAAAAAAGAAAACGTGGTCGGCGTGAAAAGTGAAAATTAAATTTTAATATCGACTGAGCCCTAAACTCAAGTTTAGTCGGCTTGGTTTTGGCTAACTGGTATCAGAGCTTGGTTTCATATCATAGCAAGGTTTTATATCAGAGCAAGATTTAGGAAATAAATCTTGTCTTAAAAGGTGGAAATTAACTTTCGAAGGAAAGTTAATTAAAAATTAAAATCGCTTCCACTTCTGGTTCATTGCAAACTCCAATCTTTACAGGAAAAAATTATGAATATTGGTCTTTAACAATGAAGGCTTTATTCAGAGGTCAAGATGACTGGGAGAAGGTCCAACATGGTTATGCAGAACCAGCAGACATGACAGCATATAACAATCTCACACAAGTTGAGAAAGATGTCTTGAGGGAACAAAGGAAGAAAGATGGAAAAGCTCTGTTTTTCATACATCAAGCTATGCATGGTAGCATACTCCCAAGAATAGCAGCAAAAACTAATGCTAAGGAAGCATGGGATACATTGGAGACTGCCTATCAAGGTTTGGATAAGGTAAAAACATCCAAACTGCAGATTCTAAGAAGATATTTTGAATCTCTATCCATGAAAGATTCAGAGAATGTAGACACATTCTACACCAGAGTTGTTGGGTTGATAAACCAACTGAAATCTAATGGAGAACCCATAGCAGACTAAAGGGTTGTTCAAAAAATTCTCAGAAGTCTTCCCCCAAGATTTGAAAACTTGGTTGTGACCTTAGAGGAACACACAGGCATGACAACATTTACCATTGATGAGTTGCAAGCTTCACTCATCAATCATGAACACAGACTCAACAAAACACAGACATCATTGGAAGGTGCATTACAGCACAGTCATCCATAAGTCGTGGTAGACGCAGGGGGAGAAACAACTTTAGATTCAAAGGAAGAAGTTCTTCAAGAGGAGGACGAGGCAGAAGTCCTGCAAATGTCGGTGGCATAAAAGATAACCAGAACCCAAGTCAGTCAAGTGGCCAGAGGTTTGATAAATAAAAAATTCAATGTCATTACTGTAAGAAGTTTGGTCATTATGCATATGAATGGAGGAAGAAGCAATATGACCAAGGAAGGTAAAGCCCAAGTCAGTCGACCAGCACCAACACTTCGACAAGTGCAATGTTAATGGCATCAGCATCTCCACTTGAATGCAATGTTGTTCAAGAAAGTCCACATGACATATGGTACTTAGATTTAGGATGCAGCAACCATATGACTGGTACTTTAAATTTGTTTTCTAGTCTAGACACTTCAGTTAAAATTGATGTTACACTTGGAAACAATGTCCAAGTTACTGTCTTAGGAAAATGCGTTGTTGATATTCTAACCAAAGAGGGGGAGAGTAAGTATATCCCTGACATCTATCTTGTCGAAGGTCTAAAACATAATTTGTTAAGCATTGGATAGTTGTTACAAAAAGGCTACAGAGTCTACATGGAAGATGAACACTGTGTGATCAGAGACAAGCGTCCAAGCGACCAGCTAATAGCAAAAGTGCCAATGACAAGCAACCACTTGTTTCCATTGAGGATAGTTCCCGACATAAAAGGGAAGACAAACTCAAGAGCTAAATTCAAGGCAGAAAGTGAAGAAACAGTCGAGCTCCTCAACAAGAGAGAAAATTGCAGCGCTAATTTGCAAGCTGCATTTCAGACAGAAGTTCAAGATGAATCCTGGTTGTGGCATTTCAGATTTGGACATCTGAATTTTGGTGGGCTGAAGCTACTGCACGCAAAGAATATGGTGAAGGGATTACCATTGATTGACAGACCAAAGAGGGTTTGTGAAGGCTGTATTTCTAGCAAACAGCACAAAGAGACATTTCCAGTCAAAAATTCCTATAGAGCACGCACACCACTTGAAATTATGCACTCTGATATTTGTGCTCCAATGCAGACACCATCCATTGGTGGCTGCAAATATTTTCTAACTTTTATTGATGACTACTCAAGAAAAACATGGGTATATTTTTTGAAACATAAATGTGATGCATTTAGTTATTTTCAGTAGTTCAAGGCACTCGTGGAGAACCAGAGTGGTCACCGCATCAAGATCTTAAGGACTGACAGAGGAGGTTAATATGTTCCAAATGAATTTCTAAATTTTTGCAAGACCCATGGCATACAAAAACAATTCACTGCACGGTATACACCTCAGCAGAACAGTATTGCCGAAAGAAAGAACAGAACCATCATGGAGATGGCACGCAGCATGTTGGAAACCAAGCATTTTCCAAATGACTATTGGGGTGAAGCAATCGCAACTGTCGTTTACATTATGAACCGATGTCCGACAAAGAGTGTGAAGAACAAAGCTCCCCAAGAAGCATGGATGGGTATGAATCATAGTGTTTCTCATTTAAAAATTTTTGGTTGTGTTGCATATGCTCATGTTCTAGATGAGCTGAGAAGGAAGAAAGATAAGAAGGGACAAAAATGTATTTTTGTCAGCTATTCAGAAGACAAAAAAGCATACAAGTTGTATGACTCTGTCACAAGGAAAGTGATAATCAGTCGAGATGTTCAATTTGTTGAGAATGAATCATGGGATGGAACTATCGACATAAATGTCAACATTGTGTCGAACGTCGACAATGATGACATGGAAGAGGAAGTGGTTCAAACACCACATGTAAGTCAACCGGTTGGAGCACCGTCGACTCCCATGACACCACGACATGGTTCAACACAAGGACCATTAGCACAAGTATCAGCCCAAGCTACACCAACGAGTACACCAAGAGGACAACAAACTCCATCAAGCATTTCGTCAAGGTCAACATCGACAGAACCAGTGAAGACAAGAAGTCTGTGGGAGATATATGAAGCTGGTACACTTAAATCATTCTCTCTGTTTGCATTATTTTCCCCTATATATGATCCACTAATATTCAAAGAAGCTATTGAAGAAGAAGTATGGGCACAAGCCATGGATGAAGAAATAGAATGCATTGAGAAAAACCAGACATGGGAACTGGTTGATGTACCAAAAGACAAGGATGTAATTAGTGTCAAATGGATTTATAAGACAAAGCAAGATGCTGATGGGAATGTGCAAAAGCACAAGGAAAAAATGGTAGCAAGAGGGTTCACACAGCAACTCGGCATTGACTTCAATGAAACGTTTGCACCTGTTGCACGCATGGATATAGTCAGAACAGTTTTTTCCATTGCTACACAAAACAAATGGCATGTTCATCAAATGGATGTCAAGTCGGCATTCTTAAATGGCTATTTAGAAGAGGAAGTATATGTGGAACAACCACAAGGGTATGAAGTTCTAGGTCAAGAGCATAATGTGTATAGGCTTAAAAAGGTATTATATGGTTTGAAGCAATCTCCTAGAGTTTGGTACAGTCAAATTGATTCCTATCTCACTGAAAATGGATCTCACAGAAGTGAAAGTGAACCGACTTTGTACACCAAAGTTGATGAGCAAGGTAAGATGTTAATTGTTTGTTTGTATGTAGATGATTTAATATTTACTGGTGATTATGGCATAGCAGATTTTAAAACAATCATGGAAAGTGAATTTGAAATGACTGATCTAGGGCTTATGAAGTTTTTTCTAGGCATTGAAGTTCAGCAGTATGAAAGTGGTATTTTTATATCACAGTCTAAGTATGCAACTGAAGTTTTAAAAAGATTTAACATGTCTAATTGCAAGACAGCCGCAACACTAGTAATAACAGGTTTAAAATTGAGCAAAGATGATGAAGGATCCACTGTCGATCCTACGTTATTCAAAGGCTTGTTGACAGCCTTATGAATTTGACAGAGACAAGACCAGACATTATGTATGGAGTAAGTCTGATTTCAAGGTTCATGGAGTCACCAAAAGACTCACATTGGCAAGCATGTAAAAGAATTCTGAGGTATGTAAGTGGCACAAAAGACCTTGGTATTATGTATTCAACCTCAGAAAATTTTAAACTCATTGGTTACACTGACAGTGACAATGGAGGCAGCATAGTTGACAGGAAAATCACATCTGGGTACACATTTCATTTTGGTATAGGTGTTGTTTCATGGGATTCAAAGAAACAGCCCATAGTAACTCTATCTTCAACTGAAGCAGAGTATGTTGCAGTGACAAGTGCTACATGTCAAGCTGTCTGGATGAGAAGAGTCTTAAAAGACTTGTCACAGAACCATCAAGAACCGACAACAATTCAGCCATAGCATTATCAAAGAATCATGTGTTTCACAAGAGAACCAAGCACATCGAGACAAGGTTTCATTTTATAAGAGACTTGGTGAATGACAAGGAAATTTGTTTGAAATTTTGCAGGTCTGAAAACCAACTTGCTGACGTCTTCACAAAGCCATTGGCAAAGGATACTTTTCAGTATCTGCGTAGTTATCTTGGAATGACAAGTTCTCCACAATGAACTCTGTCATAAACAAAGCATGTCTAAGATCTGGAACATTTTGTAAATTTTGTTTTAAAAATTCCCATCTGCTTATAATTAAGGTGGAGTGTTGGAAAATGTAATTACTCATAGATATGTACCTGAATCTCAACTGACTCTATCAGAGTCTGTATTGTTCAAGATCTTGTTTGTCAGTCTGACAAGAGGGAAGAGTCCACGATTCAACAATGTAAACCAGTCGAATTTATTTCTGAAGCTAAGTTGTTAGGTAGATAGTTATTACAGTCTTTAATGGTGAGTCAGTCGACCCATGTAGAAGCAATCTTCAAGTTGCCTATAGATAGAAGAAGCAAATTGTAATTTAAGAGAGTCAAGAGAGATTACAAACAATAGACACTGGAGGAACTCAGGGTGAGAAAAGAGAAGTTGAAGCTCAAGCTTTTGTGTAAGTGATTTAGTTGAAGAGTTGAAGCTCTGTAAAAGGACAAGTCTGGACCAACAAGTTTAGACCGACAAGTTTGTAATACTTTGCTATTTCCTCATAGTTAAATATATGAATTAGTTTATGGTTGAATGCATGATTATTTGGTTGCACATATTTCCAGATTTACTTATATAAATGTCTTTTACAATTACTATTAAGTGAAAGATCAAAGAACCCATAAATTTCTCACCACGTGAAAGTTCGAGGGTTTTACGGCACATTGGTCGACTCAAGTCTTCCTATATATTTGGGCATATATTTTTATAAGTTATTTGGATTTGTTAATGTGTCCATTTTACTTCATCTTACTCACAGGTGAAAAGCATTTGTAATTTCTTAAGTCACTTAGACTAAGAAAAATACTCTGTAGATTTCGACCAAAGTGAACCGACAAGGTCGGTTGAGTCTGCCAACTGAGGTCATCGACTTGAGTGGTCGAAGAGGTCAACTGATTTGAGAAGTCGAAGGGATCAGCCGACTTGAGTGGTCGAAGAGGTGAGCCGACCTGTGAAGTCGAAGAAGTCAGCCAACTTAGAAGTGACAAGTGGTTGAGGTAAAATCAATCGGTAGAATTGACAAGTAAGTCGAAATAAATTTAGTCGAGTGGAAATACTGACTAAAATTTATAAACTTGTCTAGTCGAGAGATAGACAAGTTTCACCCGACAAGAAAAAATAAAAAGTGGTTGGCGTGAAAAGTGAAAATTAAATTTTAATATCGAATGAGCCCTAAACTCAAGTTTAGTCGGCTTGGTTTTGGCTAATTGGTATCAGAGCTTGGTTTCATATCATAGCAAGGTTTTATATCAAAGCAAGATTTAGGAAATAAATCTTGTCCTAAAAGGTGGAAATTAATTTTCTAAGGAAATTTAATTAAAAATTAAAATCACTTCCACTTCTGGTTCATTGCAAACTCCAATCTTTACAGGAAAGAATTGTGAATATTAGTCTTTAACAATGAAGGCTTTATTTAGAGGTCAAGATGTCTGGGAGATAGTCCAGCATGGTTATGTAGAACCAGCAGACATGACAACATATAACAATCTCACACAAGCTAAGAAAGATGTCTTGAGGGAACAGAGGAACAAAGATGGAAAAGCTTTGTTTTTCATACATCAAGCTATGCATGAGAGCATACTCCCAAGAATAGTAGCAAGAACTAATGCTAAGGAAGCATGGGATACATTAGAGACTGCCTATCAAGGTTTGGATTAGGTAAAAACATCCAAGCTGCAGATTCTGAGAAGAGATTTTGAATCTATGTCCATGAAAGATTCAGAGAATGTAGACACATTCTACACTAGATTTGTTGGGTTGATAAACCAACTGAAATATCATGGAGAACCCATAGCAGACCAAAGGGTTGTTCAAAAAAATCTTAGAAGTCTTCCCCCAAGATTTGAAAACTTGGTTGTGACCTTAGAGGAACACACAGACATGACGACATTTACCATTGATGAGTTGCAAGCTTCACTCATCAATCATGAACACAGACTCAATAGAACACAGACATCATTGGAAGGTGCAATTGCAGCACAGTCATCCATAAGCCGTGGTAGAGGCAAGGGGAGAAACAACTTTAGAGGTAGAGGAAGAATTTCTTCAAGAGGAGGACGAGGCAGAAGTCCTGCAAATGTCGGTGGTAGAGGAGATAACCAGAACCCAAGTCATCCAAGTGGCCAGATCTTTGATAAATCAAAAATTCAATGTCATTACTGTAAGAAGTTTGGTCATTATGCATATGAATGTAGGAAGAAGTAATATGACCAAGGAAGGCAAAGCCCAAGTCAGTCGACCAGCACCAACACTTCGACAAGCGCAATGTTAATGGCACCAACATCTCCACTTGAATGCAATGTTGTTCAAGAAAGTCCACCTAACATATGGTACTTAGATTCAGGATGCATCAACCATATGACTGGTAATTTAAATATGTTTTCTAGTCTAGACACTTTGGTTAAAACTGATGTTACAATTGGAAACAATGTCCAAGTTACTGTCTTAGGAAAAGGCACAGTTGATATTCTAACCAAACAAGGGGAGAGTAAGTATATCCCTGATATCTATCATGTCGAAGGTCTGAAACATAATTTGTTAAGCATTGGACAGTTGTTACAAAAAGGCTACAGGAATCTACATGGAAGATGAACACTGTGTGATCAAAGACAAGCATCCAAGTGACCAGCTGATAGCAAAAGTGCCAATGACAAGAAACCGCTTGTTTCCATTGAGGATAGTTCCCGACATAAAAGGGAAGACAAACTCAGGAGGTGCATTCAAGGCAGAAAGTGAAGAAACAGTCGAGCTCCTCAACAAGAGAGAAAATTGCAGCACTAATTTGCAAGTTGCATTTCAGACAGAAGTTCAGGCTGAATCCCGGTTGTGGCATTTCAGATTTGGACATCTGAATTTTGGTGGGCTGAAGCTACTGCACACAAAGAATATGGTGAAGGGATTACCATTGATCGACAGACCAGAGAGGGTTTGTGAAGGCTGTATTTTTGGCAAGTAGCAAAGAGAGACATTTCCAGTCGGAAAGTCCTATAGAGCACGCACACCACTTGAAATTATGCACTCTGATATTTGTGGTCCAATGCAGACATCATCCATTGGTGGCTACAAATATTTTCTAACTTTTATTGATGACTACTCAAGAAAAACATGGGTATATTTTTTGAAACATAAATCTGATGCATATAGTTATTTTCAGCAGTTCAAGGCACTCGTGGAGAACCAGAGTGGTCACCGCATCAAGATCTTAAGGACCGACAGAGGAGGTGAATATGTTTCAAATGAATTTCTAAATTTTTGCAAGACCCATGGCATACAAAAACAATTCACTGCACGGTATACACCTCGGCAGAATGGTATTGCCGAAAGAAAGAACAGAACCATCATGGAGATGGCACGCAGCATGTTGGCAACCAAGCATTTGCCAAATGACTATTGGGGTGAAGCAGTCGCAATTGTCGTTTACATTATGAACCGTTGTCCGACAAAGAGTGTGAAGAACAAAGTTACCCAAGAAGCATGGACGAGTATGAATCATAGTGTTTCTCATTTAAAATTTTTTGGTTGTGTTGCATATGCTCATGTTCCAGATGAGCTGAGAAGGAAGCTAGATAAGAAGGGACAGAAATGTATTTTTGTCGGTTATTCAGAAGACACAAAAGCATACAAGTTGTATGACCCTGTCGCAAGGAAAGTGATAATCAGTCGAGATGTTCAATTTGTCGAGAATGAATCATGCGATGGAACTGTCGACATAAATTTCAACATTGTGTCGAACATCGACAATGATGACATGGAAGAGGAAGTGGTTCAAACACCACATCTAAGTCAACCGGTTGGAGCACCGTCGACTCCCATGACACCACGACATGGTTCAGCACAAGGACCATCGACACAATTAGCAGCTCAAGCTACACCGACAAGTACACCAAGAGGACAGCAGACCCCATCAAGCATTTCGTCAAGGTCAACATCGAGAAAACCGGTGAAGACAAGAAGTCTGCGGGAGATATATGAAGCTGGTTCACCTAATTCATTCTCTTTGTTTGCATTATTTTCCCCTATATATGATCCACTAACATTTGAAGAAGCTGTTGAAGAAGAAGTATGGGTACAAGACATAGATGAAGAAATAGAATGCATTGAGAAAAACCAGACATGGGAACTGGTTGATGTACCAAAAGACAAGGATGTAATCAATGTCAAATGGATTTATAAGACAAAGCAATATGCTGATGGGAATGTGCAAAAGAACAAGGAAAGAATGGTAGTAAGAGGGTTCACACAGCAACCCGACATCGACTTCAATGAAACATTTGCACCTATTGCACGCATGGATATAGTCAGAACAGTTTTGGCCATTGCTACACAAAACAAATGGCATGTTCATCAAATGGATGTCAAGTCGGCATTCTTAAATGGCTATCTAGAAGAGGAAGTATATGTGGAACAACCACAAGGGTATGAAGTTCTAGGTCAAGAGCATAACGTGTACAAGCTAAAAAAGGTATTATATGGTTTGAAGAAAGCTCCTAGAGCTTGGTACAGTCAGATTGATTCCTATCTCACTGAAAATGGATTTCACAGAAGTGAAAGTGAACCAATTTTGTACACCAAATTCGATGAGCAAAGTAAGATGTTAATTGTCTACTTATATGTAGATGATTTAATATTTACTGGTGATTATGGCATAGCAGATTTTAAAACAGTCATGGAAAGTGAATTTGAAATGACTGATCTGGGGCTTATGAAGTTTTTTCTGGGCATTGAAGTTCAGCGGTCTGAAAGTGGTATATTAATATCACAGTCTAAGTATGCAAGTGAAGTTTTAAAAAGATTTAACATGTCTAATTGCAAGACAGCCTCAACACCAGTAATAACAAGTTTAAAATTGAGCAAAGAAGATGAAGGATCCATTGTCGATCCTACGTTGTTCAAAAATCTTGTTGGCAGCCTTACGTATTTGATAGCGACAAGACCAGACATTATGTATGGAGTAAGTCTAATTTCAAGGTTCATGGAGTCACCAAAAGAAGACTCACATTGGCAAGCAGGTAAAAGAATTCTGAGGTATGTAAGTGGCACAAAAGACCTTGGTATTATGTATTCAGCCTCAGAAAATTTTAAACTCATTGGTTACACTGACACTGACAGTGGAGGCAGCATAGATGACAGGAAAAGCACATATGGGTACACATTTCATTTTGGTACAGGTGTTGTTTCATGGGCTTCAAAGAAACAACCCATAATAACTCTATCTTCAGCTAAAGCAGAGCATGTTGCGGCGACAAGTGTTGCATGTGAATCTGTCTGGATGAGAAGAGTCTTAAAAGACTTGTCACAGAACCATCAATAACCGACAACAATTCAGCCATAGCATTATCAAAGAATCATGTGCTTCACAAGAGAACCAAGCACATCGACACAAGGTTTCATTTTATAAGAGAGTTGGTGAACAACAAGGAAATTTGTTTGGAATTTTGCAGGTCTCAAGACCAACTTGCCGACATCTTCACAAAGCCATTGGCAAAGGATACTTTTCAGTGTCTGCGTAGTTATCTTGGAATGACAAATTCTCCACGGTGAACTCTGTCATAAACAGAGCATGTCTAACCTCTAGAACATTTTGTAAATTTTGTTTTAAAAATCTCCATCTGCTTATAATTAAGGGGGAGTGTTGGAAAATGTAATTACTCGCAGATATGTACCTGACTCTCAGCTGACTCTGTCAGAGTCTGTATTAGTCACGATCTTGTCTGTCAGTCTGACAGGAGGGAAGAGTCCATGATTCAGTAATGTAAACTAGTCGAATTTATTTCTAAAGCTAAGTTGTTAGGTAGATAGTTATTACAGTCTTTAATGGTGAGTCAGTCGACCCATGTAGAAGCAATCTTTAGGTTGCTTATAAATAGAAGAAGCAAATTGTAATTTAAGAGAGAGTCAAGAGAGATTACAGACAATAGACACTGGAGGAACTCAGGGTGAGAAAAGAGAACTCGGAGCTCAAGCTTTTGTGTAAGTGATTCAGTCGAAGAGTTGAAGCTCTGTAAAAGGACAAGTCTGGACCGTCAAGTTTAGACTGACAAGTTTAGAACGACAAGCTTAGACCGACAAGTTTGTAATACTTTGTTATTTCCGCATAGTTAAATATATGAAATATTTTATGGTTGAATGCATGATTATTTGGCCGCACATATTTCCAGATTTACTTCTCTAAATGTCTTTTACAATTACTGTTAAGTGAAAGATCAAAGAACCCATAAATTTCTCACCACGTGAAAGTTCGAGGGTTTTACGGCACATTGGTTGACTCAAGTCTTCCTACATATTTGGGCATATGTTTCTATAAGTTATTTGGATTTGTTAATGTGTCCATTTTACTTCATCTTACTCATAGGTGAAAATCATTTGTAATTTCTTAAGTCTCTTAGACTAAGAAAAATACTGAGTAGATTTTGACCAAAGTGAACCAACAAGGTTGGTTGAGTCAGCCGACTGAGGTCGTTGACTTGAGTAGTCGAAGAGGTCAACTAATTTGAGAAGTCGAAGGGGTCAGCTGACTTGAGTGGTCGAAGAGGTGAGCCGACTTGTGAAGTTGAAGAAGTCAACCAACTTAGAAGTGAGAAGTGGTCGAGGTAAAATCAGTCGATAGAACCGACAAGTAAGTCGCAGTAAATTTAGTCGAGTGGAAAGACGGACTAAAATTTATAAACTTGTTTAGTTGGGAGATAGACAAGTTTCACCCGACAAGAAAAAAGAAAAAGTGGTCGGTGTGAAAAGTGAAAATTAAATTTTAAGATCGACTGAGCCCTAAACTCAAGTTTAGTCGGCTTGGTTTTGGCTAACTGCTATCAGAGCTTGGTTTCATATTAGAGCAAGGTTTTATATCAGAGCAAGATTTAGGAAATAAATCTTGTCTTAAAAGGTGGAAATTAATTTTCTAAGGAAAGTTAATTAAAAATTAAGATCGCTTCCACTTCTGGTTCATTGCACACTCCAATCTTTACAGGAAAGAATTATGAATATTGGTATGTAACAATGAAGGATTTATTCAGAGGTCAAGATGTCTCGGAGATAGTGCAGCATGGTTATGCAGAACCAACAGACATGACAGCATATAACAATCTCACACAAGCTGAGAACGATGTCTTGAGGGAACAAAGGAAGAAAGATGGAAAAGCTCTGTTTTTCATACATTAAGCTATGCATGAGAGAATACTCCCAAGAATAGCAGCAAAAACTAATGCTAAGGAAGCATGGGATACATTGGAGACTGCCTATCAAGGTTTGGATAACGTAAAAACATCCAAGCTACAAATCCTGAGAAGAGATTTTGAATCTCTGCCCATGAAAGATTCAGAGAATGTAGACACATTCTACACCAGAGCTCTTGGGTTGATAAACCAACTGAAATCTCATGGAGAACCCATAGCAGACCAAAGGTTTGTTGAAGAAATTCTCAGAAGTCTTCCCCCAAGATTTGAAAACTTGGTTGTGACCTTAGAGGAACACACAGACATGACGACATTTACCATTGATGAGTTGTAAGCTTCACTCATCAATCATGAACACAAACTCAACAGAACACAAACATCATTGGAAGGTGCATTTGTAGCACAGTCATCCATAAGACGTGGTAGAGACAAGGGGAGAAACAACTTCAGAGGCAAAGGAAGAAGTTCTTCAAGAGGAGGATGAGGCAGAAGTCCTGCAACTGTTGGTGGCATAGGAGATAACCAAAACCCAAGTCAGCCAAGTGGCCAGAGGTTTGATAAATAAAAAATTCAATGTCATTACTATAAGAAGTTTGGTCATTATGCATATGAATGCAGGAAGAAGCAATATGACCAAGGGAGGCAAAGCCCAAGTCATTCGACCAACACCAACACTTAGACAAGCGCAATGTTAATGGCATTGACATCTCCACTTGAATGCAATGCTATTCCAGAAAGTCCACATGACATATGATACTTAGATTAAGGATGCAGCAACCATATGACTGGTAATTTAAATCTGTTGTCTAGTCTAGACACTTCAGTTAAAACTAATGTTACACTTGGAAACAATGTCCAAGTTACTGTCTTAGGAAAAGGCACAGTTGATATTCTAACCAAACAGGGGGAGAGTAAGTATATCCCTAATATCTATCATGTCGAAGGTCTGAAACATAATTTGTTAAGCATTGGACAGTTGTTACAAAAAGGCTATAGAGTCTACATGGAAGATGAACACTGTCTGATCAAATACAAGCGTCCAAGCAACCAGCTGATAGCAAAAGTGCCAATGACAAGCAACCGCTTGTTTCCATTGAGGATAGTTCCCGACATAAAAGGGAAGACAAAATCAGGAACTACATTCAAGGCAAAAAGTGAAGAAACAGTCGAGCTCCTCAACAAGAGAGAAAATTGTGGCGCTAATTTGTAAGCTGCATTTCAGATAGAAGTTCAGGATGAATCCTGGTTGTGGCATTTCAGATTTGGACATCTGAATTTTGGTGGGATGAAGCTGTTGCACACAAAGAATATGGTGAAGGGATTACCATTGATTGACAGACCAGAGAGGGTTTGTGAAGGTTGTATTTTTGGCAAGCAGCACAGAGAGACATTTCCAATCAGAAATTCCTATAGAGCACGCACACCACCTGAAATTGTGCACTCTGATATTTGTGGTCAAATGCAGACATCATCCATTGGTGGCTGCAAATATTTTCTAACTTTTATTAATGACTACTCAAGAAAAACATGGATATATTTTTTGAAACATAAATCTAATGCATTTAGTTATTTTCAACAGTTCAAGGCACTCATGTAGAACCAGAGTGGTCACCGCATCAAGATCTTAATGACCGACAAAGGAGGTGAATATATTTCAAATGAATTTCTGAATTTTTGCAAGACCCATGGCATACAAAAACAATTCACTACACGGTATACACCTCAGCAGAATGGTATTGCCGAAAGAAAGAATAGAACCATCATGGAGATGGCACGCAGCATGTTGGCAGCCAAGCATTTGCCAAATGAGTATTGGGGTGAAGCAGTCACACTATCGTTTACATTATGAACCGATGTCCGACAAAGAGTGTGAAGAACAAAGTTCCCCAAGAAGTATGGACGGGTATGAATCATAGTGTTTCTCATTTAAAAAATTTTGGTTGTGTTGCATATGCTCATGTTCCAGATGAGCTGAGAAGGAAGCTAGACAAGAAGGGACAGAAATGTATTTTTGTCGACTATTTAGAAGACACAAAAGCATACAAGTTGTATGACCCTATCGCAAGGAAAGTGATAATCAGTCGAGATGTTCAATTTGTTGAGAATGAATCATGGGATGGAACTGTCGACATAAATGTCAACATTGTGTCGAACGTCAACAATGATGACATGGAAGAGGAAGTGGTTCAAACACCACATGTAAGTCAACCGGTTGGAGCACCGTCAACTCCCATGACACCATGACATGGTTCAACACAAGGACCATCGACACAAGTAGCAGCTCAAGCTACACCGACAAGTACACCAAGAGGACAGCAGACCCCATCAAGCATTTAGTCAAGGTCAACATCAACATAACTGGTGAAGACAGGAAGTCTGCGGGAGATATATGAAGCTAGTACACCTAATTCATTCTCTCTGTTTGCATTATTTTCCCCTATATATGATCCACTAACATTTGAAGAAGTTGTTGAAGAAGAAGTATGGGCACAAGCCATGGATGAAGAAATAGAATGCATTGAGAAAAACCAGACATGGGAACTGGTTGATGTACCAAAACACAAGGATGTAATCAGTGTCAAATGGATTTATAAGACAAAGCAAGATGCTGATGGGAATTTGCAAAAGCACAAGGAAATAATGGTAGCAAGAGGGTTCACACAGCAACCTGGCATCGACTTCAATGAAACGTTTGCACCTGTTGCGTGCATGGATACAGTCAGAACAGTTTTGGCCATTGTTGCACAAAACAAATGGCATGTTCATCAAATGGATGTCAAGTCGGCATTCCTAAATGGCTATCTAGAAGAGGAAGTATATGTGGAACAGCCATAAGGGTATGAATTTCCAGGTCAAGAGCATAAAGTGTATAGGCTGAAAAAGGTATTATATGGTTTGAAGCAAGCTCCTAGAACTTGGTACAGTCAGATTGATTCCTATCTCACTGAAAATGGATTTCACAGAAGTGAAAGTGAACCGACTTTGTACACCAAAGTCGATGAGCAAGGTAAGATGTTAATTGTCTGCTTGTAAAAAGATGATTTAATATTTACTGGTGACTATGGCATAACATATTCTAAAACAGTCATGGAAAGTGAATTTGAAATGACTGATCTGGGGCTTATGAATTTTTTTCTGGGTAATGAAGTTTAGCGGTCTGAAAGTGGTATTTTTATATCACAGTCTAAGTAGGCAAGTGAATTTTTAAAAAAATTTAACATGTCTAATTGCAAGACAACCCCAACACCAGTAATAACAGGTTTAAAATTGAGCAAAGATGATGAAGGATACACTGTCGATCCTACGCTGTTCAAAATGCTTGTTGGCAGCCTTATGTATTTGACAGCGACAAGACCAGACATTATGTATGGAGTAAGTCTGATTTAAAGGTTCATGGAGTCACCAAAAGACTCACATTGGAAAGTAGGTAGAAGAATTCTGAGGTATGTAAGTGGAAAAAAAAACCTTGGTATTATGTATTCAACCTCAGAAAATTTTAAATCCATTGGTTACAGTGACAGTGACAATGGAGACAGCATAGATGACAGGAAAAGTACATATGGGTACACATTTCATTTTGGTATAGGTGTTGTTTCATGGGCTTCAAAGAAACAACCCATAGTAACTCTATCTTCAGCTGAAGCAGAGTATGTTACAGCGACAAGTGTTGCATGTCAAGCTGTCTGGATGAGAGGAGTCTTAAACGACTTGTCATAGAACCATCAAGAACTGACAACAATCTTCTTCGACAACAATTCAGCCATCGCATTATCAAAGAATCATGTGTTTCACAAGAGAACCAAGCACATCGAGACAAGGTTTCATTTTATAAGAGACTTGGTGAATGACAAGGAAATTTGTTTGAAATTTTGCAGTTCTGAAGACCAACTTGCTGACATCTTCACAAAGCCATTGGCAAAGGATACTGTTCAGTATCTGCGTAGTTATCTTGGAATTACAAGTTCTCCACAGTGAACTCTGTCATAAACAGAGCATGTCTAAGCTCTGGAACATTTTGTAAATTTTGTTTTAAAAATCCCCATCTGCTTATAATTAAGGGGGAGTGTTGGAAAATGTAATTACTCGCAGACATGTAACTGACTCTCAGCCGACTCTGTCAGAGTCTGTATTAGTCAAGATCTTGTCTGTCAGTCTGACAAGAGGGAAGAATCCACGGTTCGACAATGTAAACCGGTCGAATTTATTTCTGAAGCTAAGTTGTTAGGTAGATAGTTATTGCAGTCTTTAATGGTGAGTCAGTTGACCCATGTAGAAGCAATCTTCAGGTTGCCTATAAATAGAAGAAGCAAATTGTAATTTAAGAGAGAGTCAAGAGAGATTACAGACAATAGACACTGGAGGAACTCAGGGTGAGAAAAGAGAAGTCAAAGCTCAAGCTTTTGTGTAAGTGATTCAGTCGAAGAGCTGAAGCTCTGTAAAAGGACAAGTCTAGACCGACAAGTCTGGACCAACAAGTTTGTAATACTTTGTTATTTCCGCATAGTTAAATATATGAAATAGTTTATGGTTGAATGCATGATTATTTGGCCGCACATATTCCCAGATTTGCTTCTGTAAATTTTTTTTCCAATTACTATTAAGTGAAAGATCAAAGAACCCATAAATTTCTCACCGCGTGAAAGTTCGAGGGTTTTACGGCACATTGGTCGACTCAAGTCTTCCTACATATTTGGGCATATGTTTTTATAAGTTATTTGGATTTGTTAATGTGTCCATTTTACTGCATCTTACTCACAGGTGAAAAGCATTTGTAATTTCTTAAGTCTCTTAGACTAAGAAAAATACTCTGTAGATTTCGACCAAAGTGAACCGACAAGGTCGGTTGAGTCAGCCGACTGAGGTCGTCGACTTGAGTGGTTGAAGAGGTCAACCGACTTGAGAAGTCGAAGGGGTCAGCCGACTTGAGTGGTCAGAGAGGTGAGCCGACTTGTGAAGTCGAAGAAGTCCGCCGACTTAGAAGAGACAAGTGGTCGAGGTAAAATCAGTCGGTAGAACCGACAAGTAAGTCGAAGTAAATTTAATCAAGTTGAAAGACCGACTAAAATTTATAAACTTGTCTAGTTGGGAGATAGACAAGTTTCACCCGACAAGAAAAAAGAAAAAGTGGTCGGCTTGAAAAGTGAAAATTAAATTTTAATATCGACTGAGCCCTAAACTCAAGTTTAGTCGGCTTGGTTTTGGCTAACACATTTTTCATATTGCAAATCATTACAAATATTATTTAATTGATATGTAATATATAAATATTATATAACCTTGGATTTGTTTAACCCCATGACATAAACAAATAAGGAATATATTTTTCTCACCATTGGAACGTCGTGATAAATATCATTTGCATGATAGAAAAAACTATTAAAATCATTACAATCTTTTTGCAAAGACTCAGAGCAAATCAAAAGAAAAAATTACAAACAGAATTATACAGCCTACCATGAAGAGGAAACGTTCCTATAGAGATCTTACTCTATTATTCTACTCCGTTATTCAAATTTAATATCAATGCCTCGAATAGATAAGTGCCTATTGATTGACTGCATGGTAGTCCTTCCTTACTTCACCAGTTATGAAGGCTAGAGAAAAGGAAGGCTTTATTATTCTTTTCATTTATTTCCTTATTCCTATAGCAAAAGGAAGGCTTTATTATTCTTTTCATTTATGTTTTTGTGGTTGGCTGGCCCCTCAAAGAGCTACGTAGTTATTCCTGTAAAAGTAAAGAGTCGAATCTACCAGGTTGGGTGGAAATAGATAGATAAAAAACAAACTGAAAATCTATTATTTATTTTAGATAATTTGATTACTCTATGTGATCTGATCCCGGGGGCAAGCCTGGAAAGTCATCGAACCCACTCGAAACAATCAGGACCAATAGGATCATTTTTCTGATGTTAGTGCAAGTGAACATGAGCATAATATAAGTGTGTAACATAGAATCATCCACATGAAAATGAAAAATCATGCAAGCACATTAGGGACACAATTTGATTACGGAGTTCACCAGATCTCCTGGCTACGTCTTCGGGCCTACTCCAAAATAGAGTGACCAGTCCATTGCAAAGATGCACAAATACATAAGATACATCACAACGGATTCACCTGTAGAGTCTTCCTCATATATTCATCTCTACCGCCGCACCATAACTGCCTCTGATGGGTCACATAAGTGCACAAGCTATAGGACTCAATCGAAGACTACAGAAATCAAGCAAGCAAATGCATGCCTCCTTTGTCTCGAGAAGTTGCCAAACTTGGACATGAAGATATTTTCCCAATGTAGCCAATCACACTCTTTCAACTGACTCTACGATCCACGAACCTCAAGCGGATCAAAGACTTGCATAATGTTGCAAATCGCACTCTTTCAACTGACTCTACTAGCCACGAACCTCAAGCTATGCCACACGATCTTCTGCAGGATAGTCTCAATAGACGACAATATGTTTGCATGACAAGTTCATCAATAAAACCAAAGTCACACTCTTACCAACCAATCCCTTCACCTTTGTCCTTCGGGATGAGAGTGTAGATGGTCGCTACTTGCCTTCAAATGCAAATTGAAATGTTGCCTCCTCGAACTGACTCTGCTTCTTTATCTCCTACGCTGGATCACCTTCGAACATGATGGAGCCATGCTTGCTCTCTGAGTTGGAACTACAAGGTTGGAGCCTCTCCATGAGCTTCTCCAATGGAGACCCCCAATGGGGCCTCTCAGATGCTTACTTCCTCTATGGGCTACATCTCTCAAAACTTGAGCTCCCTTCAAATGCACATGACAAGTGCTTAAATAAGAGAAGCTACTCTTGGTGGCATGATACATGTGATTCTCCAAATTGAGATTAGTTACAAATTGGTTTGGCTTTTAAGAACATAAACCAAAAATATGGTTCATGCCCACATGCCCATGGGTTTTCACATTTAGTTACTTCCCCATAATGACATTTACAAAATCCAACAATAATCCATTACATAACAAAATCCCTTTTTTAAATAGCATGTTGGTTTTTCAACCATAAACCAACTTGTTACAACTTCTTTACAAATATGGCATGTTTGTTTTTGGTTACAACCATGCATTAACTTCATAACAACTCAAGGTATAGAATAAATGAGTAATATGTGAGTAATTTTTCCACTCACTTCAAATATTAATCATTTTACAATTTCTCATGAGTAAATGCATGAATGTCCTAAAACTCATTTCAAGCACAAGTGCATGCATGCTAATCATCATGCCACTTCATCATGCCATGTCACCATGCCACATCATCATGCCATGTTAGCATGTCATGTCACCATGCCACATCATCATGCAATATCAACATGCTATGTCATCATGCCATGTTAGCATGCCACATCATCATGACACATTATCATGCCATGTCATTAGAATGCACTTTTTGACTACCACGTGGCAGCTTGAGGGAGTGCCACGTGGCACTTTAGCCAAAATTTTCCCTGTTGGGGCCAAACTTCAAAATGCAATATCTTTTGCATCTGGGGTCCGTTTGACACGTCATTTGCACCGTTGGAATTGGCTTGACGAACTCTTCAACATGGTACTCTTTTTGTTGCAATATGATGATTTTGAAAATTGGCCTTTTTAGATCCTCCCGGATCACTATGCCTTCGCATCAGCCGGACCAAATGAATCTGCAGCGGTAACAACCCTCCCATTTCAATTGAATCGGACAAGCGGACATAGTTCCACCAGTATGTTTGTTAAAGGCTCCACTGGTCCCACCATTATGAGTTCAGAAGGTGGTAACGTCGACCCGTTATGGTTTTTTTAGGTATGAGTTCATGACTTAAAAAGGCTCACCCAATATTGTCCAGGTAGAAGTTGTAAAAGTCATAGAAGTTGGCGCTGTTAGAGAAGCATGAATCTTACTTACAATATTATGTTCAAGCAAGTTTGCTTACTCAATTCCAAGATACCTGTTTCCAAGAATGCTCTAAAAAGAAGGCTATATAGTGCGTTCTATCGCTGGTTGATCTAGTCTTTGATATCTGATTTATAAACTCTTTAATCTGATGCTTTTCTTTAATAAGTGGGACCAATTGCGTGTTGGGATATAGGGCAGACCCGGGCTTTATACCATTTACTTCGCACCAACAAAAGACCCACAGTGTTGGCCCTTTCGGCAACAACCTGCGAGCAAGTTGCAGTCTCACCCGAAACAGCTATGAGGTGCCGCAGATCAGGTTTCTGCAAGAAGAAGAGGGATATTACTGTACCTTTAGCTTCTAACAATTATAATCATAAAATGCAGAGCTTTAATACTTCCTTATTTAGCTTCGCGGTTAGATAAACAAACAGTGCCTTGCTTAACCCTTTACTAGGAATTCCAGCGAAGTTAGTATTTAGCAGTGATCTTACTTATCAGATATATATTTATTAATGCACAAAAGAACATAACAACAACACAACAAAAACCACAACACATGATATAACGTGGTTCACCCCCAGTTTAGGGGTTACGTCCACAGAACTGTGTTTTATTCAACTCTTTACAAAAACCATAGTTCTGATCTGCGCACTTAGCTGCAGATCCCTTCAAGTCCTCAAAGCCGCGCACATAGCTGCAGATTTCCTTAATCACCCAAAACCCTCTGCGCACATAGCTGCAGAAGTCATCCACGCACACAGCTGGGACTTAACCTTCTTACAAACAAGCCTTAGCTTCGCATCAATTCATCTTACATCAAAATCCTAAACTGACTTCTTTACAAGAGTGTTTATTTATAGTGCACTTATTACAAAACCATGGGCTTAAACCATGGGCACCCCGAACCCTAAACCCTGGAATTAAACCATGGGTTTATTACAAAAAGAAGGTTTTTACTCAACCCCGACACCCCTAAGATTGTTTTGAGTCGTAACTTCGCTTACAACTTCCACAAAAACCACGGAGTTACCAAAATTAGGAACCGTTAAGGTGTGTGCCCCAACATTGCAATAGTGTTATACAGGGGAATTTCACATTTATTATTGCGAATTGCGATGGTCATGTGGACTCAATTTTTAGGATTTTCTCAAAATGAAAAGATCTTGTAGATTTATAAAAATAACCCCAGCGTACCTTCGACCGGTTCTAGTCTTGGATCCAACTTTAGGTGTATAGGTAACATCCATCGCTCGAAACCATAACCATGTTACTTAGTTTAAGGGCCAGTATCAAAGGCAGATGAAGTTGAACTTTATTCTCTTGTTTACCAATAATTCCTTGATCTTGAACCAGCATCCCGACCAATGAGAGTACCAGAGCCTATAGATTCAAAGAAATCATCTGGCCTAGCATCCTTGCCCTAACCATATCCCGCAGTGGTACCCATTTCACCCGTGGCAAATTGAGATTGAGAGCTCTCTAAGTTGTAAGTGGTTGGGGCTGCTTCTTTATCTTCCAAGACTGTTCCCAGGAAAAATGGGCTTGTTGGGAGAAATAATAAGTGCGGCCTATAGAACACATGCAATGCACAGTTGGGTTGCCCACGCAGAGGATCTAGAGAGAGATGTGAAAGTTATAGTTGTTATCTTTGACAATATGTGTGGTTAGCATGCTTCCCAAGATGGCTGAATACATCTCTTGGTCAGAGGCAATAAACCCTTGTCCTTTCACTAATTTTATGTAATTATATGAATTATCTAACAACACGAGGCTTATATGATCCAACCACCATATCATATTATCACAACTAAATTCAGATGCTCTAAATTCAACGACCAGGTTGCTCTAAATTCAGATGCATAGAGTTCACTTCCTGCGTAAATTTCATTGCCTGTGAGCCTCCCTTGCCCTCCTCCATCTCTACATCCTTTCCCCTCCACCCTCCTCGCCCTCTGCCTCCAGCCAAAGTGTCGCCCTTCACTAGCGGCGTGATTCTGAGAATCGCACCGCCAGTGAAGGGCGGCCCTTTGGCTTCCCAAGGGAGTGTCGCTCCCCTTATTGCCACTACGGAGGTAGTGGAAGGGGCATTAAAGGGAGCTTCGCTCCCTTGGGCAGCCAAAGGGCCGCCCTTCACTGGCAGCACAATTCTCAGAATTGCTCCACCAGTGAAGGGCGGCCCTTTGGGGCCGCCCAAGGGAGAGACGCTCCCCTTAATGCCACTGGTTGCTCTTAACCAAAGAAAATGTGCGGCTGGATGGAAACAAATAAAACACCAAGAAAGCACCTTATTTTACTTGGCTTCTATCTAGCTAGGAGTTGGAGAATGAATCCATTGATAACAGTAAATATTAAGTAATTCCACGACGTATTCAACTTGCAAAGGATGCATCACCCAGAGGTAAAACACACATGTATCACACATCACGCAGAGATATTCATAGAGGAATGCATTAGGTAACTAAGAAAATAATAGGTAATTTATTTCTTAATGTGGAAGTAACTTACAAGATTAGGGTTTCTCATAACGTCTGGTACACTACATTTAAGTTTGCAGCAAATTCCTGACTCAGCTCTAGTGAAATTTCAGCAGGAGAAGATAACCGACAGAAGATGAAGGGAAATAATTGCTAAGCCTCCTTCCCCCACCTCTACCTCCGCTAGTCTCCCCCCTCCACCACCTCATCTTTGGCCTCTCCCTTCCATCACCTCCACAATGGCACTAAGGGGAGCGTTTCTCCCTTGTGTAGCCAAAGGGCCACCCTTCACTGGCGGCGCGATTCTCAGAATTGCACCGCCACCTCCACCTCTGATAGTCTTCCCCCTTCCACCACGTCAGCTTCGGCCTCTCCCTTCCATCACCTCCATAGTGGCACTAAGGGGAGTGCCGCTCCCTTTGGCTTCCCAAGGGAGCGATGGAATCGCACCGCCAGTGAAGGACGACCCTTTGGCTGCCCAAGGGAGCGGCGCTCCCCTTAGTGCCACTATGGAGGTGATGGAAGGGGCATTAAGGGGAGCTCCGTCAAAGGGAGCCAGGTGGCCCTTTGGCTGCCCAAGGGAGTAGTGCTTCCCTTAATTCCACTACAGAGGTGGTGGAAGGGGGAGGCCGAAGCAGAGGTGGTGGAAGGGGGGAGACGAGCAAAGGTGGAGGTGGAGGAAGGAGGCTTAGCAATTCTTTCTCTTCTTCTTCTGTCGGTTATCTTCTCCTGCTGAAATTTCGGGAGAGCTGAGTTAGGAATCTGCTGCAAACTTAACTGCAGTGTACCAGACATTATGAGAAACCCTAATCTAATAAGTTACTTCCACATTAAGGTATAAATTACCTATTATTTTCTGAGTTACCTAATGGGTTCCTCTGAATATCTCTGCGTGATGTGTGATATATGTGTGTTTTACCTCTGGGTGATGCATCCTTTGCAAGTTGAATACGTCATGGAATTACTTAATATTTACTGTTATCTATGGCTTCGTTCTCCAACTCTTAGCTAGATAGCAACCAAGTAAAATAAGGTGCTTGCTTGGTGTTTTATTTGTTTCCATCCAGCCACACATTTTCTTTGGTTAATAGCATCTATGTTCCTTGTTCATTCCATTTCTATTTTGGGCATCTTCATTGAACGAGAATGAAGAGAAAGAATATTGTCACTTGATGTGAACGGAAATGTGAAGGAGCGCTATAAGTGGGGATATTTTGGGATATACACTCTCGTGTACATCACCATTTATTTTAGGTGTCTTACCTTCAGTTAGGTTAAAAGTATTTCATGGTTGGAGCAATCCAACACTGGTATCACATTTATCATCAACATACTTATTACCCTTCAAATGTAGTAATCCTTGTGTGAAACTCTTCCTTTTTCATGTATATGTTTTTCAAACGTTTTGGATCTATGATTTGATATTCAAATACTTTACAAATATTATGTTTCCACTATAACCTGATGATAGGATATTGTAAGAAATTGCACTAGAAATTATCCATGAAGAGAAAAGTAAAAAAATCCATTTTAACTCAGTAAATACCATGAAAGACAAAGAAAGAGATTGTTAATTAAATAATAAGTATACGGGACACATTAGCTATTGCTAATTAAAGTTAATAAAATTTAGAAGTATATATGATTTAATCAAGATTGAGAACTATTATATATGAACTTATTATTTATTTTTAATTAGAGTTAACCAAGATATAGAAATATATATGAATTAACCACTACTAAGAATGAGAATTACTTAATATATATGAGCTTATATATATATATTGCGTTATTATCTATGTTTTTATTAAAACATATATAAAAAATATTTTACAGATGATGAATGGATAAATTGTAACTATTTAGTATCTAATACTATCACCAACAAATGATAGCATATAACTAGAAGAATGTGAGAGAGAAAACAAGAATATAAAAAATAACTTAAGGTTGACAAATTGATCAGTGGTAGCTAATGCATTGCATGAATCCATGGATAACATATAATTTTGGTGTGAACTAGTAGTTAGGTAGGTTAATGTTTTTTTTAAATTGTTTTTAATATAATGTTTTTTTTTTGCAGATATCTCTCATGGAAATGAGCACTTTGGGAATCTTGGAGACATATAATACCCAATGGAAAAGGACATTGATGTCCTTGAGGAAAGCCAAGCTCCAAAAAATTCCAATTTCAATGAAGAATTTGGCCTGCATGACATTGTTGATTAGTTTAATGTTTTGAGGAAAATGTTAAATTTGACAACTTTTTGATAAGATATATTAGTATTGTTTTGACTTTCACACTTTATTTTAGAAATAAAATTTCTATATATATTGTTTTCATATGTTATTTACAAGTATATGGTATAGTATTTAGTGAATTTATGTGAATCATAATATTTGGGAATACCGTATGAAATAGTATCATTTTTATACAAAAATTCTATGAAATTACATTGAAAATGGTAGTAAATGTCTTTATTTTCTAGAATTTCTAAGAATTTTGTCAATAAAAAGTCTCATTTGCCTATAAAAATGTCTTATTTTAGAGAAAAAATTTGCAAAATATATATGTTTTTCAATATAATTTGCTTCTAGATGTATGTTATTTTGTTAAATGTCTAAAAAACACACTTGAAAATAATAAGTAACAATATTTTACAACAAAGATGATTCAAAGGCCAAAAAAATAAAATAAAATTGTGTGATACTGGTATCAACCTTTTTTTAAATGGAGGTAAAAATAGCTGCTAAAATTTGGAGAGAGAAAAACGAGAAGTGTGTCGAGTTCTCTTTTAATAGTATAAGTGGTTTTTAGTTTTAATAGTTTTAGTTGTGTCAAATAGAATTTAGTAGCACTAAGTAGTTTAGATTATATTTTTCTAGGTTAAAGTTTATAATTCTCTTTAAGAGGGTTGAAACCTAGGTGGTAGCAGGACCAAAACCTGTGAAAATCAACTAACCTAAACACATTGAAAGCTGCAGTAAGCAACTTGTGTGGGTTGATTTTTCGTAGTTGACCTCATTCATAAAATCCATTCAACAATTTCTCAGAGATAATTCCATGTCGGATTACTCTATTTTATCAATTGTAACTTGCTAAAGATTATAAAATTTGCTTCCATCCATGTCGGATTACTCTATTGTATAAATTGTAACTTGCTAAAGATTATAAAAATTGCTTCCATCTCTCAATGGTGTTCCCGCAAGGGTTTTTCCAAGTTCATTTAACCAAAAACATTGTGTCAATTTATGTCTTATTGATATTATTAAAGTGTTGTAGAGATCTCATGTGTTTCTTATTATAATTCATTTCTTCATGCTTTAATATTCTCTGGGATTGATATCAGTATTAATATATTGCTTGGTGATTAGAGAGATTTTTGACCAATTTGAGATCATGGATTTCCAATGTGCCCTATATTAGAAGATATATAGGGCACACTAGCATTTGTTATTTGGCATCTTCTGCATCCTTGGGAGGGCACACTTCTCTCTTATTCTTTCTCATGCATCCACATGGAATTTGTGGAATATTTTATATTGTATTTGACATGGTGTAGCAATCACTCAATGTATTATTTTATTTCACCCTTTGGAATACTTGGAATATATCAGAGTTTGAAATTTATTTTGTGTCTTTGATCTTCATTGTCGATGTCTTATGCGATATTGAGTTTTAGATTCATAGTGGAAGGAGGCTCTTCAAAAGGGTTTAAGGTAATGATTTTTTCTTGATTAGGTTAAGTTAAAAGAAAGTGTAGAATTGCTTAACCACCTTCTTACTTTGATTATGCGAGAATTGTTATATATGTGGATAGTCTAATCAACCTCCTTCGTCTTCATATTTTTACATGATCTTGATTAAGAATTTGCTAAGCCTCTTAATGCATAGTCTACTCTAGGATTTGGAAGTATGTGTTTTCCTTGTTCATTGTAAGTTTTCATCAAAGGTTTGAGCAGAGAAGGATCAAAATTTTGAGCTAGCAAAGGAAGAGGGATTGCTCTTTCGAAACCTCTAAACTCCAGTGAAGACTATCATGGTTATTACTCAAAAGGGTACTTGAATCCATAAGCCCCGTCATTTATAAGGCACTAATCTTTCTCATTTCTACATCTCTTGTATTGTAATATCTCCAAAGCTCGTCCCACTTCTTATTTTCCATTTCTATTTCTCATTTCATGTAATGTGTAACCAAATGGCAAGATAAGCCTTGAGAGACCATCTTGGAGAAACTTATAGCTTCCTTCATTGTACTTAACAACAAGATCTAGATCTAACTAAGGAAAATCTACAACAAACTCAAAAACATATAAGAAGAAAAATCAACCCTAAATCCTACAAAAATATGTGTACATGGTTGATTCTCTCATTGTTTATTTGCTATGTTGATTACTTAATATGTCCATGTCACTTTAAGATTTTAGCTTTGTTATTTTTTTTTAATTACTAGCATTTAGCTTGCTTCCGTGTTTATAACAACAACAAATTTATGGTGTTGTATAGCTTTAGTTGAAGCATTGTTTAAAGCCATAATTAGCTTATTATTATGATTTATTTACTACTACAATTTTTATTTCCAGCAAGCTTGTGAAGTATTGAATAACTTTAGTTGACTATTGAAAGTCATACTAATCATAGCAAGCTTGTTGTTGTGATATATTTATTGTTGTGTTTTATTTTCCAGCAAGTGTATTAAGTGTTGAATGCTCCTTAAAATAGATTAACATTTATAATTCTGATTTGGGTAATCTAATGCAACATTTGGTATTTGATCACACCATATTTTACTTGCTTACTATTGATGATTATTAACTCAAATAATTCAACACTTAAACACTTTGTTACTTCCAACTCAAGACATAGAGGAGTGCAATATTGACCTTTGGAAAATGTTTTCTTTGCTCAAGGCCAACACTTGCCTCTTAGCAAGAGAGGAAGATCTAAAGGAGATATTCTTTGAATAACTCTCTTCATCCCATAGTGATTTGATATCCATAGGGATTATTTCTATGTGTCTTGGGCGCATCCCAAGGTAGCACCTACAACACTTGTGTTTACCTTATCACTTTTGTCTTGGTTATCAACATCTTATGCTTCTTCTTATAATTGGATAACCAAATCACATATTTGAAATCTAAGTGATATTATTTGATCATGTTTATGTTCTTTTATTCGTGATGTGTGTTGCATTTAAACTTGAACTAAATCTATTTCATGTGTTATACAAATCTGATGTTTATGGTGAATTATTTTGTATTCAATGCGTTAAATGATTCCTTATTGAAATATGTATGGTTACTTAGCTTGTTGAATCTTCCTCTTTAAACCTCCATAAACTAAATTAGATAATTGGTTAGGAAAAATCAAGTAGATCTTTGTGAGGACTTCATATCACCTTTAATCTTATCCTAGCCCAACTAAGGAACTTGAATTTAACTCTTTATATTTACCTAAGTATCCTTAGAAACCCTTTTACATAAATCAACTTGATTAGTACTTGAGAAACATAACCCATGATGTAGTGTCCTCTTTAGGTTTTCATGAGGAATCTCTAGTTAGGATGTTGGAACATCTAGTTAGGGGCAACTCTCGTAATTAGTTTCAATTTCTCTAGGATAATTAGGAGACCTAATTGTGACATGTTGAAGGAAATTCCTAAGATTGTGCAAGTCTAGTAGTCAATATTCCTTTCACCAACACACCCCAAAAATAAATCTTTTGGGATTCAAATAAATTGCATACTTTCTACATATGTTAAAGACCTTCCTAAGATGCTTCACATGCTCACTTATTTCTTTTGAAAATTCCATCAATTCATCTTGATAGATCTTGATTATCTTTCCTAAAAGATAAATCCATAACCCATTGAAATGTGAAGCTCATAATCCATAATCCAAAGGGAATATTTGTGTACTCAAACGTTACCCAAGACATAGTGAATGTCAATTTATGTAGGTTTTCTTCCTTAACTAGAATTGGGTTATATCTAGAGAAACCATCCATCATGGAGAGCATATATGGTATTATCACCCTTTGTAAAAGTCATTCCATATTCAACAAAGGGTAATTATCCTTTAGGGAAAGTTGATTTAGATTCCTAAAATCCACACAGAGCCTGATCTCACCATTCTATTTTCCAGACGATCACCAAAATGGATACCCATGATGAATGTCATGTCAGATAAATGATGTGGGCCTACATCATCTTTTCAAACTCCTTAACCAAAGGGGATAACTTGCCATTGATTATTCTCTATTTTTGTTTCAATAGATTACCCTCCTTCCAATGGACCTATAGTGTGTTAGAATGTCTCCTTTCTAAGCCTTGAGATCATCGTATGTTTAGGACACGTCTAGGATAACACATCCTGATACTTGCAAGTGATATTTTTAGTGCTCCTCATCTTCTTTTTCGTTGTGTTCTTTCCAACCTTTATAAATTTGGGGTTTTTTTTTTTTCTGAACCAACGTTTAGCTTAATGTACTCAAGTTTGCTTGTTGCCTTCGTTTTCTTGTACATATCATATATATCAAACATTCCCTTGAATGGAACAACCCATTGATATATTTTACTACCCTTAAGCTCTTCGAATTACAATTCTTCTTCATCTTCACCTACCCAACTTATCTAATTCTCAAGGATTTCATGGAGATTGTTTAAAAATATCACAATTTGTGCATTATCGTGAAAAACTTGCCAATTATGATATCAAGGACTTGCTCCAAATATGTCACGTTAGGCAAGGACCTCTCTCTTTAGGCTTCATGTATGTACTTGAGGCAAATCCATACTAGCCATAGGAGGTGTCCCCAGTTATGCTTTCCTAGGTACTAATCGAGAAAATATCTCACCTTTTAAATGTATTCACATAATTGCATTTGGATGGAAATACAAGGTACCCTTGGGGTTTAAGTAAAGGTTGTAAATAGGACTCTAGGAAGATCTCACTCTAAGGCTAGAATAGGTAATAAAAATGAAAGAAACAACCCCTAAAATGACTAAGCCAAGCAACATACAAATCATATATGAACTTCAAACTGCTCGCAGTAAAACATACTTTCTTAGCACTTAAATATTGGTTGAACTTTGAAATTAAAATAGTTGTCTTATAAATGTACTTGTATAGATGACAAACCGACAACTAAAAATCAACCAAATAGGATTTTAAACAATGCCATTGAGCCAAGATGTTAAGCGTGGATTACCAACTCTGTTCCTAGCTATTCTGATGAGGGTTTGGGCTTGGAAAGTTCATGTAAAATGGAGAGAGAGCAAGGATATAACAATTGGGCTGAACTTAAGTATATATTAGCATAAAGTGATATAACTGTAGCTACATACCATATATGTAACGCTTAAAGCACTGAGGTAAAATAGCATGCAAGTGGCCAAAAACAATGATTTAATGGTTGAAAATTGATTCTAGGACTAATGGCTATTCTACAGGGACAATGGAGACGAAATATGCATTTAAGAAAATGAACCCCCGAGATATGCGTGAAATCTACATCCACATAAATCAGTCTAAAACCCCAGCCTAAATGCAATACAAAAAAGTTGATAAATTTGCAAACATTGTGATAAATGGATTTCAGAGTTATTTTACCAAGGATTTGGGCTACACGCCTTGTTACAGATGTTTGATGGATCCCTTCTCCTCACTCAACAACCACTGAATAGATCTCAACAAATAAAACTTTCACTCCTAGCTTGGGTGCACTTGTTTTCCAATGACTTTTAGCCTGCAAATTGTTAATTTTTCTATGTTGGCATAGCTTAATTTCTAACTTGATTAGCATTTAATACATTTTCCTAATAACAGCATAAATAGGATGACTGAAAGAAACACAATCACAAGGTACACAAAATTTTTCCCTAGGAAACCCTGAAGGGAAAAACCCAACAAAACTTCCTCAATATAGATTACCATTATGCAATTACCAAAGAACGAGGTATCATCAAGTGAGAGCCCAAACCCCAAGAATAAGAGATAAGGAACCAAAGACATTGGTCCTCCTCCTTCTTTCTCTCTCTTTCATAATACAAGTGTGAGTGTGTGTATGAATGAGGGAGGGCACCCCCCTATTTATACTAAACTTCCCAACTGACATTTTACCTAACTAGTCTGACCTACCTAACTGGAAGGGTCGACCTACCTAGGTACACTTCACAATAATAATTATAATAATCGCTTTTGGGTTCTATTGACCCGACTTACAACTGAGGGTTTACCTCGTGACCTTTTACATCAGCAACATCTCTCGAAGGAGAAATAATAATAATGTGAAGTACAAATAGAATATTCTTCGATGTTACATTATTTCAACACCCCCTCTTAACAAGAAGGGTATTCTACTGACAACAACAACAACTGGTGTGGCTCTGCACAACATCATCGAAAAGAGGGAGAGAGAAGGCATCATCAACATCATATTTTGGAACATTGCCTGGTACATCTATAGATCATCAAAAGTTTTGAACAACATCATCATCTTTAGCACGGAGTTGGAGTATCAACATCTTCAGTACAGAGTCGAAGTAGCATGATCATCATCTTCAGTACAAAGCTGAAGTAACATCATCAACATCTTCAATACAGAGCTGAACTAAGATCATTTGCAACATGGAGCTGGGGAATCATCATTTGCAACATGGAACTGGAACATCAGCAACACCATGGAGTTGGAGCATCATCATCTATAGTATGGAATTGGAGCATCATCTGCAAAATGGAGTTGGAGCATCATCATCTACAGTATGGAACTGGAGCATCATCTGCAATATCGAGTTGGAGCATCATCATCATCTTCCAGAACAACATCATCTGCATAACAACTGATACATCACTAGTATCGACAACACGAGGTTGGCACATCGTCATGAAGATGGAATAACAACAACATGTGACATCATCATCAATAGCTCAAGGTTGGAGCAACATCATCTATGGCAGGTATAACAACAACCAACATGATCCTTCGTTTTGGAATTACGGGATCATGGAAAACACATATGTGGTACTCAGACAATCCTTCCTTTCGGAATTACGGGATCGAGTCTTTGTGAAGCTACCAATACTAATCGTAGTTAACACATACATATATAGGACAATCCTTCCTTTCAGAATTATGGGATCAAGTCCATCACTGACATCCTGAACGATCCTTCCTTTCGAAATTACGAGATCAAGTCCACTTACTAATATTTTGGACGATCCTTCCTTTCAGAATTACGGGATCAAGTCCACTACTCACATTTTGGAGGATCCTTCCTTTTGGAATTACGAGATCAAGTCCACTACTAAAATTCTGGACGATCCTTCTTTTCAGAATTACGGGATCAAGTCTGCTACCAACATTCTGGACAATCCTTCCTTTCGAAATTACAGGATCAAGTCCAACAAGATCAACATTTAAGACGATCCTTCCTTTTGGAATTACAGGATCAAGTCTAAGGATGATCAATCCCAACATCATCATCTTGGACGATCCTTCCTTTAGGAATTACGGGATCCAGTCCAACAAGATCAACATTTAAGACAATCCTTCCTTTCGGAATCATGGGATCAAGTCTAAGGATGATCAATCCCAACATCATCATCTTGAACGATCCTTCCTTTTGGACTTACGTACGGGATCCAATTCAACAAGATCAACATTTAAGATTATCCTTCCTTTTGGAATTATGGGATCAAGTCTAAGGATGATCAATACAAACATCATCATCTTGGACGATCCTTCCTTTCAGAATTAGGGGATCCAATCCAATAAGATCAATATTTAATACAATCCTTCCTTTCGGAATTACGGGATAAAGTCTAAGGATTATTAATCCCAACTGAGCTACTTGTTGTGATCAGGATTCCATATCATCAATACTACTCCCCCTTTTGAGATAATTCCTTACGAACAACACCAAGTTTGTCTCAAAAGTGTTCAAACTTCACAAAAGACAAAGGATTAGTCAACACATATACAACCTACTCATATGTGCTCACATATTGGAGCTTTATAGCTCCCTTCTACACCATATCACGAATGTAGAAGTACCATATTTCTATGTGCTTTGTCTTATCATGGAACACGGGGTTCTCTGCCATCTTCATGTAGATTTAGTTATCACATAGAATCACGGTAGAATCCATATCCATATCGAATAGACCTAATAAAAACTTTCGAAGCCATATGAATTCACAACTGGCGAAACAAGCCATAATATATTCTGCTTATGCAGTGCTGAGACCAACACTGGACTACTTCTTGCTTAGCCATGAGATCATCGCTGACTCGAGACTAAAACATCCTCTTGAAGTTCTCTTTCTATCTGAGACACTTCCTTCCCAATCTGAATCTATATAACCATATAGTCTGAAGTCATGATCTCTAGTATAACTGAGACCATAGTCTATCATACCTTTTCGGTACCTCATCACATGCTTTGCAGCTACCAAGTGAACATCTCTGGGTTCAACCAGATACTGACTCAAAGTGTTCACGTCAAATGATATATATGGTCGAGTATTCGTCAAATACATCAATGAACCAATGATTTGTTTGTTTAATGTCACATACACTAATTCTAATGAAGAATCAACCAACAAATTCAAGTGTGTATCCATGGGTATGGCCATGCATTTACATTCCAACATGTAAAACCTTTTCAATATTTTCACTGCATACTTCCCTTGGTTAAGGAAGATTCCTTATGGGATCTGCCATACTTCAAGACCTAGAAAATAATGCATCAAACTAAGGTCTTTCATCTTGAATTCTACAGCGAGCTTCTTCTTACATTCCTGAGATTTGCTTCTCATTACCTGTCAAGAATAAGTCATCTGCATACAACAATAATATGACAATCCATAACCTTTAAGTAGAGGTTAAGATCAACCTTACTTTTGGTAAATCCCAAGCTCGTCAGAAAACTATCGATTCTTCCATACCAAGCTCTTGTAGCTTGCTTCAATCCGTACGGAGCCTTTTTTAATTTACATACATGTGTTTTTTTGTCTTCGACTTCAAAACCTTGTGGTTGTTATATGTACACTTCTTCTTCAATAACATCATTTGTGAAGGTTTTTTTCACATTCATCTGGTGTAACTTCCATTCTGTCCTAGATGCTAGTGTCGTGATGGTTCTAATGGAAGTGTACCTTGCTACAAGAGCAAATGTCTCTTCATAATTGATTCCTTCCTTTTGACAGAATCCACGGGCCACAAATCTGACTTTGTACTTCTCAATACTTCCATCAGTTGTATGGTTTATCTTGTAGATCCATTTGGAAGCTTCCACACTTTTGCTTCTGGATTGGGAACTATTTCCCATAAATCATTCTTCATTATGGATGGGTATTCTTTCGTCATAGCTTCTACCCATTATTTATTTTGAATAGATTCTTCAAAACAAGTAGGTTCTTTGTCTACAAGATCACACATCAAAGCCACATAACTAGGAAATGGCTTTAGCTTCTTGCTCTGCCTTGTGGAGCCTTCTGGAGCACCATACCTTTCTACTTCTTAAATAATATCACGAACCCAAGATGGCTTTCCTTGTGGGAGATATTCATGTGGGGAGGTTCTTGGGGCTCCAACATATCATGTTCTTCTAGAATCTCATCATCATAGAAGGTGTAACTTCCTTCATCGGTTGTGCAACTCTAGGAGCTACAACTTCTTCATATGTTTCTTCAGGTTGGCACTTTCTCGACTTCTTGAGAACTACATCTTCACCAAATGTTACATCCTTGCTAATTTCCATATGATGGTAACCTGGTATATAGATTCTAAAGGCCTTGGATACCCAACAAATATTCCTTTATTTTCGAAAGGATCTAATTTGGTTCATTTCTCTATCAACAAACACTGGACAACCAAATTTGATCTTGAGGTTACTTACCTATGGTTTCTTTCCGGTGAACATTTCTTCAGGGGTTTTGAATCCGAGTGCACTATGTGATATTCTTTTTCTGGACATATATTGTTGTCCTTGCTTCCCTAGCCCATAAGTGCATAGGAAGATCTTGATCATGGATCATAATATTCACTGCTTCCATAATGGTTTAGTTCTTCCTTTCAGCAACACCATTATGTTGTGGATTATAGGGAGTTGTAAGTTCCCTCCTGCTCCTAGCATCCTTGCAGAAGTTTCCAAATTCATTTGAAGTATACTATCCTCCATATCTGACTTGAGTGTCTTGATATTTCTTTCAGAAAGATTCTCTACCAAGGCTTTGAATTCCTTGAACTTTCCAAACACTTCATCCTTTGATTTCAAAAAGTAAACCCAAGTCTTACAAGAGTAACCATCAATGAAGGTTACATAATATACATATCTGCTTAAACATGTTGAGGGCATAGGACCGCATACATCTGAGTGTATAAGTTCCAATATTCCTTCTGACTTGGTGTTGCTCTTCGGAAATGGATTCTTTATGTTCTTTCCTTTCACACATCCTTTACATATTCCTTCATGATCAATCTTTAGGTCTAGTAGACCTATGACTACCTTACTCACATGTGGTAGGGATTTGCATTTTATGTTAGCAAGCCTTCTATGCCATAGTTCACATGCACTTGTAGTATCATGAATCAAGGATGCTTCAGAGTGACCTTTCAGTTTATACATGCCACCTTCCTTTGTCCTAATGACAAATGCATCTTCTATAGATTTACCTCTAGGCCACATAAGAACTTCACCATCTATAAATGCAACCAAAATATTTTCTTATCTAGGGATGAAATAGAAAGCAAGTTCTCTTTCAATCCAGGAACATATAATACATCCTTCATCTTCATCGGGGTTCCTGGATCAAGCTTGTATGTCACTTCTCTTATTCCCTTGATGGGATATTGGTAGTCACTCCTAGTGAAACTTTCTGAGGAGAGTCCCTTTCTTCAAAACTGGAGAGAGTATACTTTTGACCTGCCATGTGCTTTGAAGCACCACTATCAATCAACCATGTATCACTTCCAAGTGTCATATACATGGAGAGAGAAAAGAATAGAATACATTCTACAACTTCTTCTTTTGTTGACTTCTTAAGAGGTTCTTCTTCATACATTCTTGATAGGGAATCAAACATCTCCTTAGGTGTATCCTTAGAGAATACTTGAGGAATCAAATGATCCTTCACTGAATCAACTATGATCTTCTTAGCCCTAATCATATCTTTCTTATTCTTTACTTTTTCTTAATCTTCTTTGGGCTCTGGCACAACTCCCTTGATAAACTTTGCAAGACCATTCTCTTATAGAATGAGTCCTGTTATGTATTTCCAAGCATGGAAGTTTTTTATACCTTCCAACTTGTCAACAAGCTTAGTGTTGGAGACATCTTGTCCTGGAGATTAGAAAATGACAAAAATTAAAAAAATTCTCAGAAATGAAAACTGTACACACCAAGAAATGTGCTTGACTGAGGTGAGTATGATGGTACAATCAGTTTCTGAATAATCCAAAATCTAACCCTTGAAACTAGACTTGCAAGATTTTGGACTGAAGTTTCTGGTTTTGTTTCTGGTTTTCTGGTTTCAAGCCAAAGTAGGGCTTGACTTTCCAGAGGAATTTCCCAGTGGAAAAATTCGATCTTGGTGACAAAATATGCTCCTAGGAGGGGCGCACTTCCCTATGTCACTTGCACTCAAAAATTCCACTTTATCAGAAAACTGTAATTTCCTTGTCCGAAGAAGGAGAGAGAGATTTACCTCATGAAAGATGCCCTTTTCAGGATAGCTCTGATACCAAGTTGTCTATTTTGTCATAGCTTAGTTTCTAACTTGATTAGAATTTAATGCATTTTCATAATAACAACCTAAAGAGGATCATTGAAAGAAACACAATCACAAGGTACACAACAATTTACCCTGGGAAACCCTAAAGGGAAAAACCCAACAAAACTTCCTCAATATAGATTACCAGTATGCAATGACCAAAGAACAAGGTCTCATCAAGAGAAAGACCAAAACCCAAGCATTAGAGCTAAGATACTAAAGACATGGGTTATCCTCCTTCTCTGTCTCTCCTTCTTTCTCTCTCTTTCCCAATATAAGTGTGAGTGAGTGTGTATAAATGAGGGAGGGTGCCTCCCTATTTATACTAAATTTCCCAACTATCATTTTACCTAACTAGGCCAACCTACCTAACTGGTAGGGTCGACCTACCTAGGTACACTTCACAATAATAATTATAATCATATTTTTTGGGTGTTATTGACCCGACTTACAACTGAGGGTTTACCTCGTGACATTTACATGACCTTTTACATTAGTAACATCTCCTGAAGGAGGAATAATAATAATCTGAAGTAAAAGTAGAATATTCTTCGAAGTTACATTATTTAAACACAAATACA
This sequence comes from Pseudotsuga menziesii, assembly GCA_001517045.1. NCBI lineage: Eukaryota > Viridiplantae > Streptophyta > Pinopsida > Pinales > Pinaceae > Pseudotsuga > Pseudotsuga menziesii. The sequence goes on from LPNX010263656.1 coordinate 61,960, forward strand.
CACGAAATAAGTAGCAAATGAATTAACACAATAACTAAAATATAAACTCATGATTTCCAAATTGAAATAGCGAGCAAGAGGAAAGAGGAGATATCAAGAAATATGATGGAAACTAAGCTAATCAAGTATATTCAAAGAGATGCCTTTTTCCAAGAGAAACCAAGTCAAAATTCGCCTCCAAACTTGCATGCAAACACAAATAAAATTTTCCAAGAAAGTAATGACTAAGATTTAGTAGCGATAGAAGCAAAGCAAGAAGGAAAATCCATCAACATTCATCCGAGAGACAAGATATTTGCACAACAAGAGCTCTTATTTTATTAACTATTGGAAAGGCCCAAAATTCCTTTACAATGGAGAGCTTACTCTCTTTTATATACTCATGACAGGTGAGCAATATCCATAACCCATAGAGATGAAGAGTTGGGATTAAAACATCACAAACGGAGATCAATGGATGAGATTATTTCTCATTTTCCATTTTTTATAAAGTTGGAAATGCAATTAAAAAGAGGGGGGGAAACTTGTCTCTCACAACCCACTTTTACATGATGAAATTGCACATTGGCAAGTTTAATGTCCAAGATACATGGGGGGGGTCATTAGAGGTCCCCCCCCGCCCCCCTTACATTATTTTTGAACTATTTCATCATTTACACACTTTTATTTTGGCTAATTTTCTCAAATTCGCCACAAGGAAATGAAGTGCATGTCATCCCACTTTAGATGCCAACTTGAGATTTGTGAGACTTGGATATTTCTAGGGAAATTATTTTAAGACAACCCACACCACCATTTTTCCAAAATGTCAATATATGAAATCCTATTAAACTTATGCATTTTTAAACTTTAATATTAGGAATCCATTTAATAAATCACCATTAATTAGATCTTAGTATTTGCTTGGTCAAAATTGAAATCTGACACCATGGATGGATTCTTTGACCCTCAAAACTATAATGTGAATCAAATCCATGCCCAAAATCAATCTGAAATGTGATATGTAGAGCTGCTCTAAATGATTAAATTTAGACTTAAGCTAAAATGCTTAAACTTAGAAAAAATAATCTATATTTAGCCTTATTAATCAATAATGCTACAAATCATATTTGGAGGGGTCCAATTGGCCTCCAAAGACTAAAACATGATGAATGATGACTAAGTGAATGTCCCATGTTGTTGGTTAACCCCTTTGACCAGGTCAAACTCAAGTTTGACCAAGTCAAAAGGATCAAACTTTGACCATGACGAAAAATGATGGGAGAACCATGTACTATGCCTTTAGAGGACGAAAAACACTTAGCTATGACCAATATTGAAAAGAAATTAAATACAACAGTCCATCATACACCAATGATCATCCATTGGCATTTACCACAGAACACACATATAATACAAGTGTATAAAATAATGAGCGGAAGTAAAAGTCTTATATGCATGTCCCTCTCTAGTTTAACCATGACATTGCATTGTATAAATTAGCCTCCCATCCTGGGTGAAATGGATGGCCGATGGCCAATAGTCAATAGTTTGTTCAAGCGGATTATTGATTGGTGGAAGGCTTGAGTTACTCTTGGAGATAGGGAAGAAAGGAAATCTTTGTGACATTTTCTAGTTTGGAAAACATTATGGAAAGAGTGTCTCACAAATAGATAGTGTGCTAGATTGAATGGTTCCCATTATACCTTGAGAGTAGGACTAAACCCCCTTTCCCCTTTTTGGTTTGACTGTGTGCTTCCTCTTGGACTTGTCTTGATTTGGACTTGTTTTCATTTGATTTATTTGTCCCACTTATACTTTTCTTTGATTTTTCTTTTGTCTTCAGAAGCATTTGGCCTTTTACTTTTCTTTTTGGCCTTTGCAAGTTGAAACTTGCTTATTTTTTGTATTTGCTTGATTTTTCATTTTTTACTTTGGTCTTCAATTTATTCTTCATGTAGGTACAATGAGACTAGGACTAGGAGTTGTTAGATGTGCCCTTTAAGGCACTAAAGAGTGGGGGGTGAGAAGCCTTTCATGCTTCAGGACTTAGAGACCACATCAATATGGTGACTAAACCACCTAGACTCATAACCCAACATCTGTAGTTCTTCCAACATGAAAGGATAAGGCTTTAGATAGTTTTGTCACACACACCAAAGATGAGACACTAGGGGAGAACACGAAGGTATTCCTAACAAAGAGATCATAGAGGGGGAATCACCTTAAGTCACTTATCCATATACATATCAATAGGATTTTGTAACAAGGTGGATGAGTGGGAAGTGGATAAGGTCAAGTGTGGAACCAAGGGAGAGGTTGTGATCAGTACAATGCTTGGAAACCATGCCAAAGAAGGATTTGTATATAAAACAGAAACTAATACTCGCTACCATGTTTACAAAAGCTATCATACTCACAACATATACTGGTTGATCTAAATTGTAGAACAAGTCCTACTACTAGTCATCTTATCAATAAGAGTTATAATAATCCAAATAAAAACCTCTAAGCATATACTTGATACACAATTGCCACTATAGAATACATCATCGGCACATATGTCAAAAGGTGGAAAGCAATACCCAACCCAAGAAATCTCAAAGCACCACTGCTCTATATCACTACTCGCGGCTCAACAAACTGCTCCGGGTCTAGTTTGTTCATAGGACCATCTCATCTATCAAATATATGTGAAGAACCTTTGATGGTCACTATAAAGACTAAACAAAATCCGGTATGCTCTAGCAAAAATGAGGAGTAATCCCCTCATACAGAATATGTGATAACAAGAGACACAAAAATTATGCCCACACCTTCTGTTGCTAAGGATTGAGCACCATCAAAATATAATTTCCATGCCTTAGCATCCTCATCACTTATCTTAGTCTCTACTTTAGGAGAAGGTGTATTAGTTAACATTGCATGACTTCCTAGATCCCCCCTTCACAATTGGGGGAATGGTGGCATACAATAAATCCATTTGAAGACCCCCACCAAGATTGATTTACCATTTCCTTTAAAGAAACATGCCCCATGCATCATGAAGATGAATGACAACAATATCCATTAACACTAAGATGTCAAGATATGTTTCCAACTTAACATGTAAGTCTTTGATGAGACTGCATACCTTGACCTCCCTAGAATCAATTGCATAAACATTTATGTAACATCGATTTGTTTGCAGGCCCATCTAATTCATTACCTAAAGGGTCATGACATTAGTAGATGCTCCCAAATCCAACATATAATTGTGGAGGAGGAGATCATTTAGCATTAGAGTAATATAAAACGGAGCATGTCCTCCATTGTTTCAACCATGATTCATTGTGCAAAACTACTAGGAAATCTTCATTAGGCTCCTCAGTCATGAAGAATATTCTCATCTTTTCCCTATGTGATGGTATCTTTCCCAATTCTGACAAGGGAACTAGCATCTTTATTTTTTCTAACACACGTATTAAGATAATGCTTTGATCAACATCTAACTTGATGGTTTACTTGCCAGACACTTTTCCTTCAGGTTATGCTCAACAATTACTAAATATCTAGTAGGTTGCAAATCAATTAATGACCTTTGATTGCTCACCAAATTTCTTCTTCGATATGTTAGTGTACCCTTTCCTTGGAGTTTGCGTATGATTTCTTCTTGGGATGGCATCAAACCATAGATTCATGTGAGCTTATCATTGTTTATGCATTTTCCTTTTATTTATTCCATCTCTTCATCGTTAAAAGAAAAATATTTTTCCATCACACTACCAATAAAATCATCACTAACATAAATTAGCTCATTAGCGTTGTGAAATTCTTCATCTCCTGGAATGTCTCCCAATTGTAACACTATCAACCACGTCGCTTCCTAGTACATAGCTTGATATCTTTGACACCAAGGAAAGTGCTCTTCATTCAACATCTTCAACCAATTCATAGGCTCTCGAGGTCTTGGTTTTGAAGGAGCTCAAGGCTTATCCCATACTTGGTTTCTTCTCTAATATTGATTTTGACCTTAACCTTGGTTCTAGAAATGACATTGCAAAAATAGTTCAAATCTCAAAAACCTATTGTTTGTGACCATGTGTTGATGTGCCAGAGTGGCAGTGAGTACTTTAAGACTTTCTTCCAAGGCAATTATTGGATCAAGGGAAGGATCTATTGAATTTAAAGCGTTGGGTTTCACTTCTTACTTGGATGTAGAAGCTTTACATGAACCAAATATATCCATTATTTCCAAAGTAGACAAAATCTCCTCAATTTGGATTGCTAGGTCCTGAGCTGATTTGAGTGTCGTTGGGACTTTATATCTAAGATGAAAGCAATGTTGGTCATCAAAAGCCTTCATATATTCAATAAGGATTTCTATTTTCCTTGGCTTGATGTCTTTAGGCATCTTCTCAATAAGATTTTAGAATTAGAGATCGAATTCTCATACCATCTCATTTTCCTTCTTCTTGATCTCATGGGTCTCATTCATAAGGGACTTATCGTCTTTCTTGATTTCCCATTGATCTACAAACGCTTCAACCACTTGATCCCAAGTCTTTATGCTATAATCATGCAAGCTCGTAAACCACATTCTGGCATCATCCTCTAGTGACAAGACTAGAAGCTTCATAGTCACGTCCTCTTGATCTTCAACGAGCTCATGTTCATCACAGCAATTTGCAAGTTTGGTATGATGAGTTGTAGTTGAAATGAAATTTTTCTTTGAGAATTTGGGTAACCACTTACTATATTTAAGCATATCTTTGCAAAGCACCCTGAATAGTCGACATATCCAAAGGCTTGAAATTGTTATTCCTCCTAAAGGCCATGACTGGAACTAAGACTTGTTCACTAGGAACAACAAAAAGGCATCCTATGTCCTTGAGGATATTTTAGTGTTGCTTGATAGAATCTCTAGAGCATCTCTAGATTCTTCTTCTATAAAATAATTTATGTCAACAAACCTTTGCATAAGTGGTACCGTTGAAATCCTCGTGGAGTGTTTCCCACTGGCATTAGTTCCTTGTGGAGTCACTAGATAAACTTTGATAATTTAACTTCAAGTTTTAAGTTCATCACTTTGTCGAAGAATGGTCTTCAAGACATAGAAATTGGACATTATGCTTGCCAACAATGGAAAAATATTGCAACTATTCCTCATACCTTTAATGGTAAAACCCTAAAACATTAGGTGAGAGTAAAGAGGAACTAAGAGGGATGCCAATATCCCCTCACCTATGATATTTGCACCTAAAGGATAATAGTCTTTCTAAATATTAAGAAAAACAAAAAAATAATAGACTAGTAATGGATCTAGTTTTATGATGCAACTTTAGAGTAATTTCCATATCTAATAGAAGATGGACAAATGGATTTCTTTATGGGACAAATGCTACGTAAATATGAAAATGAATGGTGCAAAATTTTTATATAATTTTCAGAATTAGAAATTTAGAACAACCCTACAACATGTTTTATAAAGCGATCAAGGGATATAATCAGACCTTATTTGGTTTTACAAATTGTTGATTTAAAATCCAGATATATTAATAAGTAAATAGTCATCTAATTAGCAAGATAAACACATGGAGAACAGGGATGAAGAATGATCTGAAACATGTAATTTATCTTTTTATTATTTCAAATTTAGAATAAAAAAAGAAAATTCATATATGAAATTTTTAGTGCTTGGAGAGTAGAGTAGTGTCTAGGTTCATTCTGTTAATTTTTGGTAGCTCAAAGGTACTTCTGCATCAAATGCCTAGGTGCAAGGGTCAAAGATGATGTAGTCTCATTAAATGATATGAAGTGACTTTATTAAGTGTGTTTATTAAAGTACTTTATGATGTTACTTTCTATGTTAAAATGAAGATGTAAGTTTTAAAGTGACTTTGGATAATAGTGCATTGATCTTGGAAGCCAAAATTTAATCCTAGCCCTAGAAGATGAAACTACCTAGCAGTACCCTAATGAGAATAATAAAAGAGCATGCGACTTTAGTCTTTCTCATCCAAGAGAAGTTGGAGAGTAAGAGGCATGCATTCCAAGAAGATTTTGGAGAGAAGAGCAAGGGGATCAAATTTCAAGAGAAAGAGTTGAGGAGCAAGAGCAATGAAGAGAGTGGCAATACTTCTTAACTTGCACACATTCCAAGGAGGGAGAGGGTAGCTAAGAGAGCACGCATTCCCATGAAGAAGAAGGTTGGAAGGGGGCATGTAGTCCAAGGCTAGAGGTACTCTTCAAAAGAAAAGAAGGCACAATTACCAAGGCAGCAACAACATTCTTAAATCATATCGTGCAAGAATCTGTATAGTGATTTCTGGAGGTTATACCTTATAGTTTAGACACAGAAATTGAGGTTGATCTCTGACACATTTCCCAAGGCAACGTTTGTTGAGTTTGGAGGTTGTATTGCTAATACAAAAGGTACAAAAATTATGTATTTTATTTCCACCAGTACATTAATGATATTCTATGATTGTATGATGTAAAGGTTGTACTTGTTTGACTATTTGAAAATTTTCCTGAGTGAAAGGAAGAGACATACAGTATCTTACTGTTGGTATATAGCCTTGTATCACTTGCTTCTGAGATACTCCATGATAAAATCTATCTTGAAACTGATTTTCCCTATAGGAATTTTTCCAGGGTCTGTTTGGCGAATTCCTATGTCTAATATAAATTTACAATCATTATGGGAATTTTGAGATAAAAATTTGGCCTCAAAACAAAAAATGTACCATAAAAATCAAGTTTACAAGAACCAATCAAATTCTAGAGAATGACATCATCCCTTATGGTTGAGGTGGCATTGCTTGAGTTAAAGTTGTTTACTTGTCAAATTCCAAAGGGTGGATGAAAATTCATAATTAACCATATTCATAATGAAAAAAATACTCATAAATTACTTTTAAATATAATATTTATATAGTTAGTGCTCTTAAAGTACTGTTCCTTTTGAATATAAAAATATATTATTAATCAAAAGTCAGGCAAAAATTTAATAATAAAATCATGATTTAGTACTTTTGTATATATATAATTTTATGACATAATATAACTATTATATATTAAATTACATCACATATTATAACTTTTGTCATATAATTTTTATTATGAGATATATAATACATATAATATATAACATAAAGCAACATCTTCACGTTATATAACATGATCCATTCTTTGTATTTTAATCCATTTTTATATTTTATTTTTTTATAATTTAAAGTCACATATATTATGCTGTCATATATCATATTATATTATTTAATATAATACATAATGTTATTTTTAATTAAAGATTAAAGATTAAAATTTTATATTAAATGTGTAAATATTTAAAATAAATATTGTTAATGTGAATAATTTTAAATAAGCATAATTTAGGATTTATTTACAAAAGTTTAATTTAGGTTTATAATTAAAAACTAAAATGTTTTACTTTATTTATATCAAACCTTAATTTTTTAATAACTTTATTTGTGCAAATAGTTTTACTTTAACTTAACCATAATTAAATGAATTATAGTGCAAAAAGTGAGTTGTAAATATACCTTCCCCAAAAAATGACAAACTTATAATATTTTACTATATCTCTTGTGAGGATCATTTTAGACCTCAAAATTCCCCTAATGCTATTGTTTTAAGTTTTTTCCGCTAGAAAAATGTCATTTTTGTACAGTATATTAGTCTACATTACCTTTACATTTAATGCTTGAAATAATTAATTGATTTTAGCTTATTGTTTAAGTATGATATCAGAGGTGTATGAAGTGTGTTTGATGAAAGTTCACAGTGTCTGTGTGTGAACAGAAGTATGATTTTCTACACATTGGAAGCATGGGATCTTCATGGAACAATTATTATCATGATAATCTTGAACAATAGAAAGAGATACTCAATCTTGCATAATTAAACAACCAAATCCTTTCACTGAAATTACTATTGGATATAGCAAGTAGTGTAGTGCATCATTTGCTACATATAGATCAATTGAAGAGTAAAGATCAAGAAGACACCTAATTCTACCTTTCTTCCCTACAAATATGAGCTAGAAAGTAAATTCCTTGTAAGTTTATGATGTTGAAAGCAAGAAGAAAATCACTTTTATCACTCACAAATTCAACATAGAAGTGAGTTGTGGGTTTTAAATTTGAGCTTCCAATGAGTTTATCTTTTACACTGCAATAGTCCAAAGCAATTCAAGCACCAAGATCCACAAAAAAATGCTCCAAAATGACTATTCAATAGAACAAATATAATCCAAAGTTTCTCACACCGTCAACAACCATTACAAATGGAGGAGCCTTGCTTAAATAGAGTTTTAGGCTCAAAACCTCCATGAATAAAATAATAATATCTTGTCTAAAACAATAGATCTATCGGAGGAATGCATAAAATATTATTATTATTCTAACCTCCTAATTATACTTGTTTGACAATGCATAAAATAATGAATGTTGGTTAAAGAAGAAAGTTGCCCCATCAACTTTACTATTCAATAGCACCAATATAATCCAGAGCATCTCATGTCATCAACAACCATTACAAATGGAGGAGCCTTGCTTAAATAGAGTTTTAGGCTCAAAACCTCCATGAATAAAATAATAGTATTTTGTCAAAAACATTATATCTATTTGTTAGAGCATTATATCACCTAGTACCATTGTCACATACACCTATCACACAATTTCATTTTTTTGTACTTATGTTATATGGTCCAAAACTAGGTTGTGTTGATCAAGCAAGGGCTTTTGGTGATTTGGACTCATTAATGCACCCAGGCACACATATTTGATCATTATGGTTACACGTGTGCCCTCATTTATGACTATTTAGTCCTTGGTGCACTCCTAGTCCATAAAACAAGGAAACCAGTTGACCAGAGGCACCCATGCATGGTATTGGGTGTTTTGGGCTCTTTTGGACTATTTATTGATACATAGAGCCTCTCCCACTCACCCATGCACTCCATGCCTATCCTACCCTCATTTATGTCCTATCATGCTTCAGCCATGTTCACAAAACCATTCGTGACTGTTTAAGGTGGTTTGGGAGCTCATTGGTCCACCTAGGGGGATTTGAGGTCCAATCTAAGTCTGCCACATGTATGCATCCAATTTGCCTCCAAAGGCTAACGATTTTCTCCTATTGTATAATAATGATGTACCAGGCATATTTAAATGTTGAACAATGATAATAAACTCAGTTATTGGCACCATTCCTATGAGTTAATTTTGCTCTTTTCATTGTTTTTCTACATAATTTGTGAATATCTTGAGTTGTGAGGATTCTTTTAGCTCCTAAATCTTGATGTGAATAAGATTCTCACATGGTATCAAAGCTCTTTGGCGCTACAAATTAAATATAGATGGTTTGAGTTTCTATCTAGGGTGTCTTCCAAAAAAAATCGAGTGTTTGCATTGCAGGTAGTTCCAGTGTTTTTGTTACTCAGTGCACAAGCAAAAATGGAGCAGAATCATGTCTTGCTTACCCCATTCAATTATTTTGAATGGAAGGCCAAAATGGTGATCCAATTGAGATTGAAAGGCCTCTACAGAGTCACCACAGGGATTGAGAACGAACCCAACTTTGTTGTGGAAAAATCAAAGTACTTCAACAGATTGGATGAGGCATTCGAGATGCTTTGTCTTAGTATCTCGAGGGATCTTCTCTTCCATGTAGATAGTCTTACCACACCCAACGAAGTCTGGCTCAAGCTCGAGTCATTGTTTGGTAAGACTAATGAGATGAGAGGACACCAACTCGAAAATGAGTTTATCTCACTAAGCCCAACTCACTTTGAGCCGATCCAAGATTTCTTCACAAAGTTCAAATCGTTGGTACTTCATCTGAAAGAATGTGGCATTGGCAATAAAGAGGAGCACTTGATCTTGTCCATTATTTTGAAGCTAGGCCCTGAGTACTCAGTGTTTGCCTCCACATTCCACTCAGGCAAGCTGACAGCTCGAAATCGGAGAATGTCTTCACTGGCAGACTTCATGGAATTTTTTACTCAAGAACAAGACAAATGGGTGTAAATGGGTACCATCAAATCCACTAAAGATCAATCCCTTGTTGCAGGAGTTTCGAATCAATCCAAAGTCAAGAAGAAAGGCAAAGATTCGAAGTAGCAAGAGAAGAAGCAGGAGAAGCCTAAATCTTCATATGGGGGTTCGAATCCTAGCAAGGACAAAAAAAAGAAGCAAGAGAATACAAAATGCACTTATTGTCACAAAGGTTGGCATCCAGAGAGTGCATGCATGAAGAAAACCATTGACATGATGGCACAAGTCCTTGACAAGAACAACATCTCACTACCAGAAGGTGCAAGGAAGAAAGATGGAGGTTCCATCTCAGAGAACAAGGATAGATGCAATGCTTTGGTTGTTGGATCTTCAGGCTCTTCTTCTTTCATCATAGATTCAGATGCCTCAATGCACATGGCTGTTAAATTTTCATATGCTTATCTAAGACATCAGTATTTCATTTCATATTCATAACAAAAGCATATAAACAGGATCACTGAAAGATAGACAAGCACAACCGTACAAAAGGAACACAAGGATTTATCCTGGGAAAACCCTAAAGGGAAAAACCCAGCAAAAGCTTCCTCAATATAGATGCCCCAAAAAGATAAAACCAGCAAGGAGATCAAAGCCTGATCCTCCTCCTTCTCCAGCTACTTCTCTTCTCCACTAATGCGCTACACAAGTGAGAGTGTGTGTCCCAAATGAGGAGCACTACACCTCTATTTATATTCATCCGTTCACTTAAGTTAACTCATATGTTATATAGGCTCGATTTAATCATGTAGGCTCAAGTAACCACACTGGGGTGCTAATGCCCACCTTTACAATTAGAGGGGACTGCCTCATGACTCTTATTAGTTCTTCCGATTAGGAGCATCGAGGTACAAAGTAATACAAGTGGTTCTCCCGGTAGGACCATCGGGGACCACAAAGATATACATAGAGAATATTCTTCGAAGTTACAATATTTCAACACTCCCCCTTAACGAGAAGGGTATTCTATAACAACATCAACAACAACAATAATAGGAGAGAGATAGAGGACATCATCAACATCATCAAAGTGATACATCTATAAATCATTGGAAGCTTTTCAACATCATGTAGTCTTCATCTTCAATCTTTAGTCTTCAGCATCATTAGTACTTTGACCACTTCGATCAGCAACATCTTCAACATCTTGACTCTTCAATCAGCAGTGACATCGTCAGCACTTTGACCTTTCAATAAGCAACGCCTTCAATCTTTAGTCTGACAGCTTGAAATCGAAGAATGTCTTCACTGGCAGACTTCATGGAGTTTTTTACTCAAGAACAAGACAAATTGGTGTAAATGGGTACCATCAAATCCACTAAAGATCAATCCCTTGTTGCAGGAGTTTCGAATCAATCCAAAGTCAAGAAGGAAGGCAAAGATTCGAAGTAGCAAGAGAAGAAGCAGGAGAAGCCTAAATCTTCATATGGGGGTTCGAATCCTAGCAAGGACAAAAAAAAGAAGCAAGAGAATACAAAATGCACTTATTGTCACAAAGGTTGGCATTCAGAGAGTGCATGCATGAAGAAAACCATTGACATGATGGCACAAGTCCTTGACAAGAACAACATCTCACTACCAGAAGGTGCAAGGAAGAAAGATGGAGGTTCCATCTCAGAGAACAAGGATAGATGCCATGCTTTGGTTGTTGGATCTTCATGCTCTTCTTCCTTCATCATAGATTCAGATGCCTCAATGCACATGGCTATTAAATTTTCATATGCTTAGCTAAGACATCAGTATTTCATTTCATATTCATAACAAAATCATATAAACAGAATCACTGAAAGATAGACAAGCACAACCATACAAAAGGAACACAAGGATTTATCTTGGGAAAAACCCAGCAAAAGCTTCCTCAATATAGATGCCCCAAAAAGATAAAAGATAAAAGATAAAACCAGCAAGGAGATCAAAGCCTGATCCTTCTCCTTCTCCAGCTACTTCTCTTCTCCACTAATGCGCTACATAAGTGAGAGTGTGTGTCCCAAATGAGGAGCACTACACCTCTATTTATATTCATCCGTTGACTTAAGTTAACTCATCTGTTATGTAGGCTCGAGTTAATTATGTAGGCTCGAGTTACACATCTAGGCTCAAGTAACCACACTAGGGTGCTAATGACCCACCTTTACAATTAGAGGGGACTGCCTCATGACTCTTATTAGTTCTTTCGATTAGGAGCATCGGGGTACAAAGTAATACAAGTGGTTCTATCGGTAGGACCATCGGGGACCACAAAGATATACATATAGAATATTCTTCGAAGTTACAATATTTCAACACTCCCCCTTAACGAGAAGGGTATTCTATAACAACATCAACAACAACAATAATAGGAGAGAGATAGAGGACATCATCAACATCATCAGGGTGATACATCTATAAATCATTGGAAGCTTTTCAACATCATGTAGTCTTCATCTTCAATCTTTAGTCTTCAGCATCATCAGTACTTTGACCGCTTCGATCAGCAACATCTTCAGCATCTTGACTCTTCAATCAGCAGCGACATCTTCAGCACTTTGACCTTTCAATCAGCAACGCCTTCAATCTTTAGTCTGACAGCTCGAAATCGGAGAATGTCTTCACTGGCAGACTTCATGGAGTTTTTTACTCAAGAACAAGACAAATTGGTGTAAATGGGTACCATCAAATCCACTAAAGATCAATCCCTTGTTGCAAGAGTTTCGAATCAATCCAAAGTCAAGAAGAAAGGCAAAGATTCGAAGTAGCAAGAGAAGAAGCAGGAGAATCCTAAATCTTCATATGGGGGTTCGAATCCTAGCAAGGACAAAAAAAAGAAGCAAGAGAATACAAAATGCACTTATTGTCACAAAGGTTGGCATCCAAAGAGTGAATGCATGAAGAAAACCATTGACATGATGGCACAAGTCCTTGACAAGAACAACATCTCACTACCAGAAGGTGCAAGGAAGAAAGATGGAGGTTCCATCTTAGAGAACAAGGATAGATGCCATGCTTTGGTTGTTGGATCTTCAGGCTCTTCTTCCTTCATCATAGATTCAGATGCCTCAATGCACATGGCTGTTAAATTTTCATATGCTTATCTAAGACATCAGTATTTCATTTCATATTCATAACAAAAGCATATAAACAGGATCACTGAAAGATAGACAAGCACAACCATACAAAATGAACACAAGGATTTATCATGGGAAAACCCTAAAGGGAAAAACCCAGCAAAAGCTTCCTCAATATAGATGCCCCAAAAAGATAAAAGATAAAAGATAAAACCAACAAGGAGATCAAAGCCTGATCCTCCTCCTTCTCCAGCTACTTCTCTTCTCCACTAATGTGCTACACAAGTGAGAGTGTGTGTCCCAAATGAGGAGCACTACACCTCTATTTATATTCATCTGTTCACTTAAGTTAACTCATCTGTTATGTAGGCTCGAGTTAATCATGTAGGCTCGAGTTACACATGTAGGCTCAAGTAACCACACTGGGGTGCTAATGACCCACCTTTACAATTACAGGGGACTGCCTCATGACTCTTATTAGTTCTTCCGATTAGGAGCATCAGTGTACAACATTAGAGGAAATTTCAACTCAAAATGGGCCTCCTAAAATGAACTAATAAAATAATAGTTAAAATAATAAAATAATATTTATTAATTTTGGAGGAAGAAAAGAAAAAAACTACTTTTTTGTTTGTATTTTTGACATATCTCCCTGTGTTTTTCCTCAAATTTCGATCGGGAGAGCTTGTTGGATGCGGAATTAAATTCCACATCCAATGAGTACCCACTCAACATACTTTTGACGGACCCCGCTACCCCAAAAACAATAAATACCTGAAAAATCGAAATGATGACATCATCATTCCATTTTTTCAGGTATTTCTTGGTTTTGGGGTAGCGAGGTCCGTCAAAAGTATGCCCAGTGGGTACTCGTTGGATGCAGAATTTAATTCCGCATCCAACGAGCTCTCTCGATCGAAATTTGAGTAAAAACACAGGGAGATATGTCAAAAATACAAACAAAAAAAGTAGGCTTTTTTATGATACCTATCCCCAAATTTATATTAAAAAAGTGTTTAAGACCTATGTGGTATTTCAAATTTAAAGCAATTTCATTGGCTAACACATGATGACATGGAATTTGAATAAAAGTTAAAAGGCCCATTTTGAGTTGAAATTTCCTCTAATGAGTAATACAAGTGGTTCTCCCGGTAGGACCATCGGGGACCACAAAGAAATACATTTAGAATATTCTTCGAAGTTGCAATATTTCAACAATGGCTTCCATGCAAGATTCCTTCTCAACCATACATCCTTACAGTGGTCCATCCATGCTCATAGGTGATGACTCTGAGATCCCAGCCAAAGGGATTGGCACGATCGATCAAGACAATGGGTACTTCAACAATGTGTTGTTTGTGCCTAATATTGTAGTGAACCTACTCTTTGTCTATCAAATGACACACACGGGTATAGCCAAGAGAGTAACATTTACTCAAGATGATGTGGAGATCTCGGAAATCTCTATAGGCCAAGTTGTTGCAATGGGTTTTACTAACCATGATTCGAGAATGTATAAGTTCTCTCACTTCCTCCCTTACTCCCAAGGGAATGCGCTCTTGTCACATGCCAATGAGACCAACAAGTCGTGGCATGAGAGATTTGGACATCTCAATTGCAGATACCTCCTTGCACTAAGCAAGGAAAGCATGCTTGAAGGGCTTCATACCATCAACTTTTACAAAGGCACTTGCAAAGGGTGCATAGTGGAGAAACATGATGAGCGCAAATATGATAAAGGGAAGGAAAAGAGGGTTGTCTAAGTACTTGATCTGATCCATTCATAGCTAATAGGGCCTTTTCCCACACCCTCATACGGGAATTCAATATATGTGTTAACTTTCATAGATGATTTCTCATGGTATTGCTGGGTGTATTTTCTCAAAAAAAAATATAAAGCCTTTTAGACTTTCAAAGTGTTCAAAGCTTTAGTTGAGAACATGAGTGGAAATAAAATCAAGGTTCTTAGGTCTGATAATGGCAAGGAGTATGTCAACAAGAACTTACAGCAACTATGTCATTAAGGGGCATTTAGATGCATCATTCTGTGCCCTCCACGCCACAACAAAATGGTGTTGCAGAGCACAAGAATAGAGCTTTGAAAGAGATGGAAACATGCATGATGGAGGCAAAGGATTTGTCACCTAAGTTATGGGTTGAAGGAATTAATTGTGCTACATATGTTCAGAATAGAGATCCACACAAATCATTGGAAGGGAAAACTCCATTTGAGGCTTGGAGTGGTCACAAGACCAATGTTTCTCATTTCAGGGTTTTCGCTTAAAGGCTTGGGCTAGAAACTCCTCCCGAGAAGAGAAAGGCCTTGCAACCTCAAAGCAAGGAGTCAATTATGGTCATATATGCTGAAGATGCAAAGGGCTACAAGCTCTTTGATCCCTCCTCACATAAAACATTCATTGAAAGGAGTGTACAGTTCGAAGAAGAGCCGATGCAAGAAATCAAACTAGTCAAGGGGGAATGCTCACATCCTCCACTTAATGATGATGTAAGTGATGATTCTTCCTCTGTTTTTATGATTCTGATGTTGATGATGATAATGATGACATGCATTCATATCATGACTCACCCATAAGGCCAAAGTGGGCTAAGAAAACCATACAAGCAGCCAGTGATCTTGTTGGAGATCCACTAGACTCTAGAAAGACTAGATCTCAATTTCACAATGCTTTCTCCACTTGCGAATTGAATCTTTCAGAGAAATGCTTTATGATGGTTGGATTTGATCCTCAAACATATTAGGAAGCATTACTTGACCCAAGATGGAAAGCATCCATGCAAGAAGAGTTCAAGTCTTTGCAAGACAATGAAACTTGGGAGTTGGTTCCTCTATCTTCCAAGAGGACACTAGTGCAATGTAAGTGGGTCTATAGGACCAAGGTGGCTGCAGATGGTTTAGATATCAAGTACAAGCCCAAGTTGGTTTCAAAGGCCTCTCTCAAGTCCAAGGAGTAGACTATACATAAACATACGCACCGGTCGCAAAGATGGATTCTATCAGGCTAGTTTTGGTCATTGTTGCATCTAGGCGATGGAAGGTTCACCACATGGATGTGGAGTGTTTTTCTTCATGGTGATCTTCATGAGGATATTTATATGCAGCAGCCTGAACGTTTCATTCATGATCCTTCACTGGTTTGCAGGTTGAAGAAGTCTCTCTATGGCCTCAAGCAAGCCTCTACGGCTTGGTATGCCAAGATGGACAACTTTCTTTTTTCACTAGGATTTGAGTGATGCAAATCTTATCCTAATGTATATTTGCAGCATCTTGGTGATTTATTGCAGGCCATAATGTTGTCTATTGATGATCTTTTGATCACAGGAAGTTGCATTGATGATATAGGATCAATTAAGTCTTCTTTGCATAGTGAGTTTTCTATGACTGACCTTGGATTGTTGAAACAGTGTCTTGGCTTGGAGATTGAGCAATCTGATGCAAGGATCAAGGTCAACCAATCAAAGTATGTTGCAGACCTATTATTGAATTTTAAGATGGTTGAATGTAAGGCAGCCAAGTGTCCATTCCTTTCGGGAGTGAAACTAGGTGTTTTTGGTTCATCTCCATTGGTGGACAACTCGTTGTATAGGTAACTAGTTGGGAGCTTGTTGTATCTCACACACTCTCGACCTGAATTGGCTTATGTAGTAGTTGTTGTTGCAAGATATATGCAGGACCCTCATGAGATCCATTGGAAGGATGCAAAAAGGATCTTGCATTATGTGCAATGAACCAAACACTTCGGGGTACACTATGTTGCTAGTTCTCCACTAGAACTAGTTGGATTTACTGATTTTGATTGGGCTGGAGATTCCATTGACAGAAAGTCCACTTCATGCTATGTCTTCATGGTTGCACATGGTCCCATATGTTGGTTAAGTAAGAAACAACACAATATATCCCTTTCATCGGCTGAGGTCAAGTACAGAGGAGCAGTGAATGCAGCTACACAATGTGTGTGGTTGCAAGGCATTCTTGGAGAGTTTGGATTTGCATTTGATTGACCCACTGTCATTTGGTGTGACAATCAAAGTGCAATCAAGATTTCCACCGATCCAGTACAGAGACAGAGGACCAAGTACATAGAGATACACATGCACTACATCAAGAGCTTGGTGCATGAGCAAGTCATATCGCTACAGTATTTCCCATCTACAGAGCAAACTATTGACATCTTCACCAAGAGCTTCACAAAGAATACATTCACCTATCTGAGATCACTTCTTGGAGTGGGTGACACATGGTGATTACCGATATTCACTATTAGGTTTAGCTCCATGTCCATTTTTTAGGGGAGGTTGTGTTCCCAAGAGGTTTTCCTCCTTACCTTGCTTATATGGACAAATAAACTTTTGTAAGAGGTGACTTGAGCCTTAGTTGCCAAGGGCTCAATATTTTGATGTGATTACACTGAGTCAGGATTAAGGGGTGGTGTTAGAGAATTATACCACCTAGTACCATGGTCACATACACCTAGGACACATTTTCATTTGTTTTATACTTACGCTATATGGTCCAAAACTAGGTTGTGTTGGTCAAGCAAGGTATTTTGGTGTTTTGGACTCAATAATACACCTAGGCGCCCATAATTGATCGTTTTGGTTACACATGCGCCCTCATTTATGATTGTTTAGTCCTTGGTGCACTACCCTCCGTAAAACAGGGAAACTAGTTGACCAGAGGCGCTCATGCATGGTATTTGGGTGTTTTTTGCTCTTTTGGACCATTTATTGCTTCCTAGAGCCTCTCCCACTCACCCATGCACTCCACCACGCCTAGCCTACCCTCATTTATATCCTAGCATGCTTCTTCCACGTTCAGACAAGCATTCGTGACTGTTTGAGGTGGCATTCGTGACCGTTTGAGGTGGTTTGAGAACTCATTGATCCACCTAGGGGGGTTTGAGGTCCAATCTAAGCCTACCACATGTATGCATCCAATTTCCCTCCAAAGGATAACGATTTTCTCATGTTGTATAATAATGATGTACCAAACATATTTACATGCTAGACAGTGATAATAAACTCGGTTATTGGCACCATTCCTATAAGTTAATTTTGTTCTTTTCACTGTTTTTCTGCATAATTTGTGAATATCTTGAGTTGTGAGGATTCCTTTAGATCCTAGATCTTGTTGTGAATCAGATTTTCACACTATTGGAGGAACGCATAAAATATTATTATTTTTCTAACCATCTTTGTAGACTTGCTTGGCAATGCATAAAATAATAAATGTTGGTTAAACAAGAAAGATGCTTAATCAATTCAATATATGCACCCCCCTTCTAAGAGGGAAAAGAAGCATGAGAGAACCAACGACCTCCTCAAACACTTGAGTAGACATGCCAAAAGTGATCAACAATTAATAAGCAACATGATCTCCTTGACTGCTCTCCTATAAATTGATTAAATAATGAATATTCGCAACAACCTCATGGTACACCCTCCTCTGCATGATGGAGAGTAGGTTCAAGCTCTAATGCCATCATGAATTTTTCTTGGAAAGGTGTGTCAAAGTGATGACAAGGCATCGATCTCCCCTTTAGACAAAAAATGCCCTCCAAGAAAATGGCATAAAATTAATTTTAATCACCTCCAAAGTGAAGCACTCTCTAGAAGGAGACCCACACATGTGGTTTTTAGTCAAAGTCTTCTCCAAAGTGGAACAAATAGGGGGGCAAGGGGAGTAAGAAGGGTTATTAGGGATATTATGGAGGCCTAGGTATCCACAAATTGACTTCTCACCTTCGATTTGATTATTAAGAGCAGATTGGAGTCCAATTGCATGGCTCTACTCTAAAGGAAGTTGTTACGTGCCTTCCCTTCCCTCACACATTAGTTACTTGTCACCTTTACTCACTTCTTTATGAGTCTTCCAATGTATACAAGTGGATAAATGATGCTCCAACATCTCTATTGTTTGAGATGAAATGTCAAAAATGTGACTTTGCATGACCATGTGTGCCAAGTATTTATTTCCTTTATTAACCCCTAATGCACCCTCCTCCTTGTTAAAATATTGTAACTTCGAAAGATATTCTATTGTAATTTTGTTGTATTCTCCTTTGGAAATGTTCTTCCTCCATTCAAAGATGTCCTTGATGTAATTAGTCATGTAAAAGTCATGAGGTAAACCCTATGTTGTAAGTCGGGGCAATAGTACCGACAGAAGTATTATATAAAATGTATTTTGAATCTCCCGAGGTAGGTCGGCCCTAATTAGGGAACCTGGTCGACCTAATTAGTTAGTTGAGGCACTCACATAATGAATATAAATAGGTGAGGCGCCTCTCCCATTCATACACATCTTACACTCAAGTATTGCGCTGGAGAGAGAGAGAGAGAGAGAGAGAGAGAGAGAGAGAGTCTACTGTGGAAGATGAGCAACTATTCTTGTTGCTAGGGATTTACACTGTCTTGGTTGAATTATATACTGAGGAAGTTTTGCAAGGTTTTCTCCCTTGTGGTTTCCCCAAGGAAAATCTTTGTGTTCTCTTTTGTTCTCTTGTGTTGTTGCATTTGTCTTTCTTTCAGTGATCCTTTGCTTATGGTTACGATGTTATGATGCCAAATGTTTTAGATCTTGTATAACCATTAAACATCTACAGCTACAGCTATTGAAGATTAGGGCTTCAAGCTTGAAAGCCCTAAAAGACCAAAACTAGTAATTTTGGGACTTTCACCATATCTCGAGATTGGAGACTCCTCAGGAAACGAAACTTTTCCAGGTCAAAGATAAATTTTTGAGGTACCATGTGTAAACATTTCAGCCTCAAATTCATTATAATTTAGGAGATATGGTTCCTCCAACTCAAGGTTCCAACCTCTCCCAGATTTCAACCTTAAACAAGTGACCTAGGGAGAATCACTATATCTCGGGCTAGAAAGGTCCAAATGAGATTTCGTAAGTTGTTCCAGAAAGGGGACGAACTGTAGTTTCTGTAAAACGTTCAGACCCAAAAAGGTGAACGAGTGACATGTGGCAGTCTGTACAAGTTCGCTATGATGAACATTCCTGAAATAGGTCACTGTGGGAAAATTAGCATAAGTCCCAATTGGTGAAACCAATTCTGCTCTAACCTGCGATGCTGGAAAGAGGATAGGCGAGGCTACCTCAGTGCGAAGTTTCAAACACAGTGGAGCAGTACTTTCAGAGATATTGCAAAAACAAGATCAGTCATTTCTGCAGAAGAAACCAAACTAAAAAAAAACTAGGGCTTCCTGTTCCGGGCACTTCCATCCACCAATCAGTTGAATGAGGACCATCAAATTCTCCCTAGGAAGGTGCATCTCTCTATGTAAGAAGTTTCTCATTTCGTGAACTTTCATTTTTTGACCTAACACTGCTACCAGAGAAAACTAGGGCATCAAATATTTTGCAGTTTTGTCCACAATTTTGGGAAAATAAGTATACGGCTCAGCGTTCCTTGAGGAGGCGCATCTTTCTATCCATTCAGATATGAAATATACCTAAGTTGAAAAATTAGGGTCTCTATCAAACCCTAGATCCACCAAAAGCAATCTTTCAAAAGATCCTTCAAGCAAACATCAATTTGAAGCATTCTCACTGTTAAGTTTCATCCTCTATTTCCATTTGAGGTTCTCATTTTTATCATAATAACAAACAGTACCAAGCTTGAGGACAAGCTTGAAAGAGTCGAGAACCTTTAAGCATGGAATTATAGAGTGCTTACCATACTTGAAGAAGCATGCCATGAAGAACCATGTCAAAGAAGAAGCCACAGATCTAGATGAAGATGAAGTCGAAGCCTAGAAGGACCTAGTCAAAACAAAGATGAGTATTTCCGCCTCCATTGGATCTCACAGGTATCATCCTTGAAGACTCCCAAGGATATGTTCAATGCAATGAACAGTATGAACAAAGATGACCTTTTTCAGTTTGTAGATTTCTGCGGTAAGATAAGTTGTTGTAGGGTTTTTCCGGACAATCCGCAGTAGACATTTTTAGGTCGACGTTTCGATTCCGAATCTGGAACCATCATCTGGTAAAGCTGCAGATTTGGATTTAAATACCGGTTGGTGAAGTTTTGTAATTGAAATGGCCGACTAGTCCTAGGTTTAAGGAAGTGAAATTAATGAAAAAGATTATAATTTGTTTTTAAAAATTAGGTTAAATTACATGTTTAATGATTGAAATTTCTTTATTTAATTTTAAAATTGGGGTTATTGAAATACGGCTTAATTTAGGGCTAAAACTAGGGCTTAAAATTAGTGTTAAAGATTTTTTATTTTCAAAATTTTAATAAATAATTTAATTTCTAATATAATTTTAAATTTTGATATATTTTCGTTTCTAACCTTAATTTATTTTAAATTGTTATAATATATTTATAATTTATAATTCAAATTATTAATAGAAATTTTAACAATTTATTTTTAATTTATTAATAAGTTAATAAAATTATTTATCAAATTTTTTTTAATTGAAGTAGGGCTTAAATTAAGGCTCAAAATAGAGCTTAGACTTAGTGATAAAGAATTTTATTTCCAATTAAAAATATTTAATACTAAGTTTCAAATAATTTAATTTCTAATTAACTTTTAAAGTTTTTTGATATATTTTTAAATTGTTATACTATATTTATAATTTATAAATTGAAATATTAATAAAATATATTTAAAATTATTAATAAGTTAATAAAATTATTTATAAATTTTTTGAATTATTAATGAAATATTTATAAGTTATTTATTTTATTCATTTAAGTTATTTTAAATTTTACTTTAAATTATAATTTATTTTACTTTAAATTAACTAAGTTGGGCTAAGGTTTAGGGCGATTGGACTTGTCTATTGGACCTGTTTAGACCCTTGACCTTAGAAACTCGACTCAAAGAATGTGAAGAAAACATTCCGTGATTACTTCACAAGAAGACCCTATCTCAAGGAGCAATTAGAAGTCGTTGAAGACAATGATAAAGAAGCAGAAGCATAAATTACAACTTTGAATGGTCTCCCAAATCCAGTGGAGAGAGTTGTCCTAGTAGGACCTAGTAGGAAAATCGCATATGAAGAAATGCACGATTGATTGAAGAAGAGATGACAATCAATCCCTAACAACTTGGGCCAAGAAGAAGAAGGAAGAACATTCCCGCCAAGAATAGGAGGACATCTCACTACTCAATAGTTCAGTTGTGATGAGAAAGGACACCTTGCGAAAGAACGTCCCAAGAAGGAAGAATAGCAAGATGATATGATCTAAGAAGTACCAATCAATCATACATAATGATGTATGGATATGAGTTCGAAACATGAAGGGAATTTTTGTAAAGTCTTCCAAGTAAATCTACAAAACTAAGTATACCGTCGATCGTAGTATCAAAAGATACGAAGCAAGGTTTGTGGGTTCTATCAGAAGAGAGATTCGGTTTTGGAAAGATATTGCTCTAGGTGCTAGACACACCTCTTCAGTAATGGATATTACACTAGACAAATGGTTTAATCAAAGTAAAAGAACATATCAAGCAAACTATATAGTTTGAGACTCTCTACAGAGAACCATCTATGTACAGAAGGATTTGTACAAGCTCATTAGGAACCCATAGGATAGCACATACAGTGACATGAGAAACTCGAGGATCAACTAGAGTGATGGAGATCCCAACCTTTAATACAAGGTTGAAGATAGAATCCTATAAAGGACAAGAGGAAACTTGCAACAAATTTCGAGATGAATGATCCTGACATCTACTAACATAGATGGATACAAAGAAGACTAACAACAGAGGAGACTACCTGTCACCCCAATGTCCTAATACAGATACAGAGGGAGGATGGTGCTACAGAGGGAGGATGGTGCTCCACCTAAGAGGGAGTGACTACAATAGATCTCAAAGTTCGGAAATCTTGACATGATTCTTGAGATTAGAAGCATGATGAAATCCGTAAGACATTTTACTTATCCAAGTAAAATATGCAGAGAAAATGGTGTGGTACCTAAAGGGTACTGCAAAGGTATGATGACGTTGATTAAGTTGGTAGTACTATGTACTCCAACATATTGCAGAAAGCAAAGTGTTTCTCTAAATGCAACCAAGGTTGAATATATTGCAGCTAAGAAGTAAGCAAGTAAAGATTCCTCAAGTCATGAGGAATATGATCCAGAAGAATTATACCGATGAAGATGAAGATTATACTCTTATCCATTTCATCATCGGATAAGAGAAGATGCACTGGTAGGACACACACAAACACAGTTCTATGTGATCTGTGGTGTAAGAATACTTGCTCAGTATTTTCAATCATGAGAAAGATAGGAACGGGTCCTCAAAATCAAACGATAAAGTTGAAACACATTTGGCAAAAAAGACAGAGATCAAGATGGATTCTACATAACAAACAAAGATAAGTACCTTCATAGTCATTTCCTATATATTTAGATGTTCAAAGATGTGTACATGATATGTTTCTAGATTTAGGAAAGGTATAGTAGAATCTTTGTAGTTTACTACTAATATGCAGGTGATGGGTAAGTGGCTTAGATGATTGTTGCATTAGCATAAATAGTTGCATGATTATATATATCTTTATGCATGGGAAGTTGTCATTTTGAATATGTTACGAAATGTTTCCAATCATAACAATTGTATTTGACTTGTAGGAAGGATTGTATGCAATCACCTACAAGAGAAGAAATGATGAAGTTACGGATGTACAATATAGTTGCGGATGTACAAGAGAAGAATGATGCAATTATAGATGCACAAAAGAAGAACGATGCAAGTTGTAAATGTACGATGTAGTTGCAGATGTACAAGAAGAGAATGTTAAAGAACAAGTTGTTGAAAGAGCTGTAAAGCTCAAGTATGTTCCCAGCAAGGAACATGTAGCAGATGTATTGACTAAGCCTCTGGATCGTGTAAAGTTTGAATACTTTCGAGACAAGCTTGGTGTAGTCCAAAAGGACCTCTCTCGAAAGAGGGAGTGACAATAGATGTTGGATGCAGTGGTGAGTAGGTCAGTCTAGGGGAGGGTACATCTGGCTAGGCTTGTCTGGCCTGAAAGGGTTAGTAAGCCAAACTAAAGACCTGTCAATCCTAGGGGGATTAGTATGTCTGGCTAGGCTTGTTTGGCCCAAAAGGGTTAGTAAGCCAAACAAGGCTTGTTTGATCCCCAAGGAGATCCATCTATCTAACTAGGCTTGTTTGGCTCGAAAGAGTTAGTAAGTTAGACAAAATGCCCGGATGGATCTACCAGATAACTCACCATGATGTTGCTCCGAAGAAGATGAAGGGCGAGATGTATCCTCAGTATTGTTATACTGTTGATTGTTGATGACTGTTGAGATGCTTGATGGTTGTTACAATATTTCTACACTGATTGATTGTTGATGACTGTTGAGATGCTTGATGGTTGTCATAGTATTTCTATACTGTTGATTATTGACGATTGTTATTAATGTTTGATGATTGTTGCAGTATTGTTATATTGTTGATTGTCAATGATTGTTGATGATGGTTGCTAAGATGTTTTGATGATGGTTGAGTCGATTGTTTTAGTATTGTTATGTTGATGCTTGTTAAGATGCTTGATGGAATTATTGCTTCAGTATTGTGTGCCTCAATATTACTTTACTGATGATTGTTGAGTTAGTCGCAGTGTTGTTACACTGATGATTGATGATTGTTGAAGTTTCAATGTTACTACACTGATGATTGTTGGTTGTTGAAATAATTACTAAGGCAATTTCAGTATTTCTACACTGATGTTGATGATGATGTTGCTTCAGCAAGTTGATGTTGATAATGTGGTTATGGTCCCAACACCTTGTGTTGATGTTGTGGTGTCAGCACCCTGTGCTGATAATGTTGATACAGTTAAAGTCACAACACTTTGTGTTGATGATGTTAATGTGGTTGTGGTCCCAACACCCTGTGTTGATGATGTTGATGTGGTTGTGGTCCCAACACCTTGTGTTGTTGCTAATATGATTGTCGTCTCAGCACCATGTGTTGTTGATGTTGATGTGGTTGTGGTCCCAACACCTTGTGTTGTTGCTGATATGATTGTGGTCTCAGCACCTTGTGTTGTTAAGGTTGATGTAGTTGAAGTCACAACACTTTGTGTTGATGATGATGATGTTCCAGCATCTCTATGCTGGTAATGTAGATGATGATCTAATATTATAGATGATTTGGTTTTTAGTACTAACATGCTAATGAAGTTGTTGATTGTTTCAGTATTTATATATTGTTGAGGCAGATGATGATGTTTCGGTATTTCTATACTGAAGATACAAATGATTATGTTTCAGTATTCCCATACTGAAGATATAGATGATGTTTCAGTATTTACATACTGAAGATGCAAATGATGATGTTACAAGATGAGGATTCAACATTGATGTTGGCAAGTAGATGATTCAAAAGATGTTGATGTTAAAGATGATGGTTCAGTGTTTACACACTGATGTTGGGAAGTAGATGATTCAGAAGAAGATTCAGTATTCACATACTGATGTGGCAAAAGAAGATTCAGTATTCACATATTGATGTTACAGAAGAAGGTTCAAAAGATGATTCAGTATTCACATACTGATGTTACAAAAGAAGGTTCAGTATTTAGAAGATGATTAAGTATTCATATACTGACGTGACAGAAGATGATTCAGTATTTACATACTTATGATATAGAAGATGATTCAGATGATTCAGTATCCACATACTGATACTACAGAAGATGATCTAGAAGATGCTATTGATAGTAGATGATTCAGCACATACAGAAGATGATTTAGTATTTACATACTAAGATTACGAAAGATGATCCAGCTGAGATCGATGATGAAGATGTATGATGATGTTCCAAAACTTCCTATGACATATAGAGATTCACTAGTCAGTTGTACAATTGTAATGATGGTTGTTGTTGATGTAGAATACCTTCCTAGTTAAGAGGGAGTGTTAAAATATTGTAACTTCGGAAGATATTCTACTGTAATTTTGTTGTATTCTCCTTTGGAGATGTTCTTCGTCCATTCAGAGATGTCCTTGATGTAATTGGTCATGTAGAAGTCATGAGGTAAACCCTCTGTTGTAAGTCAAGGCAATATTACCCACATAAGTATTATATAAAATGTATTTTGAGTCTCCCAAGGTAGGTCGGCCCTAATTAGGGAACCCGGTTGACCTAGTTAGATAGTTGAGGTACTCACACAATGAATATAAATAGGTGAGGCGCCTCTCTCATTCATACACATCTTACACTCAAGTATTGCACTGGAGAGAGAGAGAGAGAGAGAGAGAGTGAGAGAGAGTCTACTGTGGAACATGAGCAACTATTCTTGTTGCTCGAGTTTTACACTATCTTGGTCGAATTCTATATTGAGGAAGTTTTGCAAGGTTTTCTCCCTTGTGGTTTCCCCGAGGAAAATCTTTTTTTTCTCTTGTGTTGTTGCATTTGTCTTTCTTTCAGTGATCCTTTGCTTATGGTTATGATGTTATGATGCTAAATGTTTTATATCTTGTATAACCATTAAAAATCTAACACTTCTAACATAATAGAAAGGCAATAAATCATCAATAAAGTGACAATGAGCTAGGCGCTTTACATATCTACGCATGCATCACCCTCAAAGATGCATCAAAAGGAGAAAACACACCACTCCTTTATGGCGCTATGATATAACATGTGCAACATGCCAAAGGGATCATTATAACATGGGTTAATCATCATAAATAATAAAAAATGGACCATAACATTGGGTGCTCCCATCAAAACTATGATACATCATACTAGGACATTGAATCATCATGAAATGTCCCCCCAATCAACAAATACTCCAACTCCAAGGTCTCCAACATCACAATATAACCAAATCCACAATATGATATAGGGGATACATGAGGAGAAACCATAAGAGAAACTCTAACCATACATGTACATCAAATCATAATTCCTACATCAATAAATCCATAGGATCGTCTGCTCTGTAACCTACACATCACCAAGGTGTAGCAAAGACACCCTCATTAATAGACACATCCATCTGTCGATTCTGGAAACCCTGGATGTACTATATTAATCGAACCTACCATACTACAAACTCAAATGGATTTATGCCAATACCTTTGCACCATCCATTTCCCTCAATGGCACTACACACTCGCTCGCTAGAGCCGAAGATGATCAATACCTACCTAGCCTTCAATGTGATTAGTGAGTCTACCATACGGGACATGCACAGGAAAATGTGTTCATCCATAGATGGTCCATGAGATAAACAATGTAAACATGTTTGGATCATATCATCCTCAACCAAATTGACCACAAGATGATCATGTGATAAACATGGTGTAACAAAGTAAATCCTAAAGGAGGCTGAAAAGAATGAAGCTCTTAAAAACCATAATCGTAAGGTTCTAAGACCAAATGAAAGGATTTGTTATAACAATTCCAAAAGATAATTGCATACAAGAGAACACAAAAAAGACCAAGTATGCAAGTATGAGAAGGGGTTGTCGGAATTGCACACATTTGTACATCATATATTGTGTCATGTATTTATAGAAGTACACAGTTCTTGGAAAATGATCATATTTGGTTGAATCCCCTAACACACACACATATAACAATGTTGCCAGACTCAAAATTGGTGAGGAAAAAGAACGAAGGGTTTGAATCGGAGTGGGAAAAAATCAGCTAATACAAAACATATAGATATCACATATTTTGAATTAAAAAAACAATTTTCAATTAAATTCAATAAAACCATCTCCATACAATGCAAAATATCAATAGATGTCCAAAAAAAATGGATTGAATACCCTCATATATAATGAATCCAAAATCCAAACTGAGAGCTAGAAGCATCTACTTAGTATTAAATAAAGTTAACTAAATAGTAAATACTGAAGTATGATACTAAATAGTTAAAAAACTAAGTAGATTCTCCCATGTCTTTGGTTGCTTGACCCTCAAGGCTCTCCAAGTCCTTAAGGAAAAAAAGAGGAGCCTCCTCTGATTGAATCCAATTGGATGTGGGATCTAGCTGTACAGCATCCAAGTTCAAGTCAATAGTTGAATGATCCAAACCTGTCATCATCATGATACAGGCCTGTAACAGTGACTTGCTGAGTAAAACCCCATTGTTTTTTTGCCCTGGATGTCCAACATCATCAGTGGATGGCCTTATAGATGGTTACCATCCTCCTGTAGCACTGGTGTTCACTCTGTATGTCACTTGTTAGAGAAAGCTCAAATTGATAGGAAAAATGAAAACCTGCTAAAACTGCTTTTTAAAGACAAATTTGACCTGATCCAAGTCAAATCATGAGTCAAAGTCATTGAGCTGATTTAAAATCGTGAATTTAAATTTTGTTGACCGAGTCAAAGATAGTTAACCCCAGTTTCACTCGAGAAGGCTTGAATCAACTCTTTTGATAGCTGATCCAAGTCAAACTCATGTTTTTTAGGTTTAATCAAAATAAGTCTACTAGATACATTGGGGATTGCATTTATGATCACATCTTAAAACAATTTGTAACATTGTTTTTGTGTGAAAGTGGTTTTAAGGATTAAACATAGAACATATAAAGCAAATGAAAACAGCTATAACAATGTTATAAAGAGGGAGAAAAGGGAACTAACGTAAAATGTTCATTAAATATATTGATACTTGTCCATAGATACATTATATCATGGCTCTAGGCATATAAGCTTGAATATCAATGAAGCTTGCATTCCAATATGAGGGAGCTCATTCTTGAATTATCATGTACCTAAGGCAAATCCGTGATTCTCCCTAAGACGAAGTTGATGATGACCACAAATGATGAATTCATTTTTCTATGTTTTTGTTCGTAAATAGATTGCCTAACACATGATGGCAAATCTAACTATTAAAATTGCCATTTTATGCATTAGCACTTTTCCTTCCCTTTCCCTTTGAGAACTCCAATAACAATTGTTCCCACATTCTAACATCTAATAGACAAAATGAAACGAGGCACTACAACATTTATGGCAAACATGCATTGTGTCTCTGCTAATTTTGAATATTCAATTCCCACTGGAATAGAGTAGACAAAACATTAATGTTCCTTTCATTGATGTTTTAAAACTGTGCATATCCTCCCTGCTCCGGAAGAGCAGTCTCTTTAACATTTAGACAATAATCCCTTAGAATACACCACATATAAACAATAAGATGCAATGTCTAGCACCTATTATCATTAACAATCACAAGGATGTACCCGGATGTGGGTGATAGAAATGCCAACGAGGACACGGGGGTTGATGACAGGGCCAGCTCGTCATCCGCTTGATGTCACCATTGCATCACCCCATGGCTGTGCTCATTTACTCCACGCTTGGACGTGGCCACCTGCAGGACGTTCGATGGGACACGGCCGTCACCTTGGCGCAGGAGGTTTTGAATGTGCCACCCTGGTGCCTAGGTCGACACGCGAACAGTCTTAAACCTTGGCTCCTTCACCATTTGGGTCATTTTCTCTTGGCGCTCCTGCAGCTCTGCCTCCAGCGTCCTCCTGCTCACTCGGTCCTCTGTAATTCTGATCTCGACCCTGAATTTGTCATTTCCCTTCGCCAACCAATCATGTCACGAAGGCAACGAGGTATACCTCGTCGTGGTCGTCAAGGAAGAGGCGCCCAGTCTGAACGCCAAATTCAGCTCAGCGCACAAGCGAGTGGTGATGGCTTCGACGCTGAAATTCCTAAAGCAGATTGTCTAATGGTGAACGATTGGGAAGACGAATTGTCTGGTGCTGTCAACGCAGCGGGATGCACTCTAGAGCGAAGAAGGAATTACTGGGTCATAAAAAACCTCCTCATCCGACTCATCCTCCACTTCCACTCCCAGCCTTTGGCACCTATTCCACCTACACCTCTAGCACCTTCGGCACCTCCATCCCCACCACCTGTTCCTATCGTCTCCACAACCCCCCTTGCTTCAGCCTCTGCACCTTCCTCCTCCCCCACTGCAGAGCCACATAAAATCTCTCTCGGCTGGTAAATGCACCCCTAGCCCAGCTATGGCTAGAAAGACTGCCCCTCTCCTGGTGAAACAACCCCTTGTAGGTAGGGATGTTAAGGATGATTCTTCCAGCGGCGAGGCGATGGATTCCTTCAGTGATGATGTGGCGGATGCCTTGGACGAGCCAATTAAGCCAGTCTCCACTGGCTTCGGCTGCCCTATCGTTGAGGAACCTTACGACAAGCCTTAACCAGGTTCTGTCAATGGTTTCTTATGTTCTTTTCAGGAAGACTGTGGGCTCATCATGGCCTAAGTTTTTGTTTGTCAGTTTTATCTCAGGAACCTTCATGTCTTTTTGTATAAGGTTACTCTTTTCTTCTTGGACCTGTTTTCCCTCTTGGAGGGAGGGTCTTTTTGATTGGATCTGTTTCCCTCTTGGATGGAGGGTCCGATACTCTTCTTAGAACGTGTCTACCTGCTAGTCCCTATGAGCAGGAATGCAGATCTCTGAATTGTAACCTTTTTTGTAACATTATTTCCTTTTTGCAATAGAATAGTTTCCTAACTTACCAAAAAAAAAACAATCACAAGGATGTTAATTTTCGAGCCTAAAATTCTCTTGTACCAAATGTGACGATAAATTTAGGCAATTCCGATCCTTATGATTAACCCAAAATCCAGAGCATTTGTCTCTCCTGTAACAGCAGCTAATATAGGTCAGGTTGAGGCAAAACTTTAGACTTCCAAGTTTAAAATTTACTTTAAACATGGCTATTGTTTAAGCTTCTACTGATCATCTAGCTTTGCAAAGCTCTTTACCCATGAGGTATCACTTCAGTGGACAAGGACTACGGATAAGGACATGCAAGTATAATACAAAATTGAAGCTAATAGAGGAGAAAGGACAAGATGAGCCTTGCTTTATGTTGCTTCATATATAGCACAGTGCTAGAAATGGACATATTCAATAGTTTGCTACATACAACAATGAAACTATTATGCAACATCTAAGGAGACAGTGAAGAGTTCCCACACATTGTAGATAATCATGATACCAAAAGCTCTTAGTTCAAAGTATTTCATGTATGATATAGAGAAAGTACACTGATCTTCAGTCCTTTTAGAGTTATCAAATTCTGTTCTCTGGGATGATCCCTGTCATGCTGTAATTCACAGATTCACTTTGCTGTTCTGTATCCTCGGCAGTAAGAAGAACCTTCATGGTGGACTCATATCCATTGGAGGTGTTTGAACCGTTGTCTTTCATAAGGTTGTCTTCTGTATAGAAACAAACAACAGTCTTTCATTTTAAGCTTCCAGCTTAACAAAATAGTACAGAAAACAATTAACTATTTTATCAAATAAGCTAGTGTTTCCCATGATATCAGTCCATTCCTTGAATCTGGGAATAATTCAATTCCATGCAAAAGCTTCGAAGATATATATTGCAAAGCACTGTGTAGGAGAACATATATTGCATGAAGGCCATAAACATTGAGCATAACTAGTTATTCACAACTTCTCAGCATCCATATTATTTTTAACCTTGATCTCAACATGTAACAAACCCATTCAAAACCATGACCTTGCAAATCTAAATTCCTTAGTTTTATAGTGATGTGAAGGCAATAATATCTTCTCATCAACCCAACAAAGGGCAAAGATTTCCATTCTTAAAAGTTATCAGATTACAATTAACACAGAAGTGACATCTAGACATAAAACAATTTCTCTTCCCTGACGACATGAGCCCACATTAACTATGGAATAAAATGTATGCAACAGAACCATCAACTCCAACAAAAATTGCAGTATCATGTGGAACTGCAACAGCAGATCTGTGCAACAACTCTAAACCACCAACCCTGTCACAGTTGGATGTCTCTCCCTTTGGGCTGGAGCTTTTCCAGTCTCAGGGGGGTGTCCCTAATATATTGTTTGCTCATCTAATAAACAAATCTGCATATCAACCCAACCAGATTCGCGCACTAAAAACTTACTCTTGAGATGCCCAGAAGCATTCAAAAACAAAGATAGATTATTAATTAAAATTTTGATGGTTGAGATCAGATTCTTTAAATCAACTACAACAGATATTAATGGATAAAGTAAGGTGAATGTACACCTTAAAGGAATAAGAGACCAAAGTGGTGCAATAAAAGCAAACCAAACACTACAATATGATTAAACAAGTATTCAACCACAAGATTCAAAAAGCCAATAAACAAGGCATAGTCGAACCCTGTCAATCCAATTCAAGTGATTGAATCAAATCATAATGAAGAACATATGACAGGCTGCAAAAGTTTAATACTATGCAGTGATGGAAGTGGTCTGTCAGATCTGGAAGGTGGAAGGATGATGAGAATATGCTGCAATCTGCTCCAAAGAACATTGTCTTTTCCATTTACTATGCTTCTCTCTTTGATTTTATAGAAGGTCAAAGGAATGAATGGAAAGAGTAACACGCCTTAGTAACACATGCTAGAGGGAAAAATCTACTTTGTGAATGGTCATTCCCATCTCTGGCTTTTAGGTGCCTTCTGAGATAACTATAATCTTTCTTATACATTAACTGAAACTGTGAATCCCCTCATTTCTTTCAGCTACATGCAACCTCTACCAAGTAAACAAGGCAAGGTCTCAGAAATTCCAATTAAAAAATCTCCCATCATATCCATGACGTTACCTCTCAAATTTGCACTTCTTCCATAAGATAGGATTGCCAAAAATATGCAATGGAAATTCAAGGTGAAATGAAAAGTTAATCATTGGGAAAACAAAATTTTTAATATGCATTCGTATAAGGTTATGGGTGAGCCAAGACTAATGTCAATCCATTGGGAAAGTGGAGTCAAGGATCAACTATGAAGGGCAACTGAGCTTCTTTCAAATGAGATTAAGAACGAATGAAATTGAGAAAAACAAGCCACAAACCACCCTATCTTGCTGTCCACTATTACTATTAGGGTCCTAGACTCCTACCCTAACCCTTCTGCTTTGTTAGGGTCCTACCCTAACCCCCTTGATAGATAGGTTGTTATGTATTGAGGCCATCTATATTAAATAGGCCAATAAAGTAGACATAGTTCAAAAGCAATATTTGTAAAAAGACTAACTGGAAGGTTCCACCTATTAGAAAGTCTATAGTGTGAAAGCAATATTTGTAAGACAACTTATGATAAGGTTCCACCTACTAGAAAGTTTCCTCACTAACAAGGCTTACTAGAAGGTTCTACCTACTAGAAAGTTCCTTCACTAGAAACTATATATAGGAGAAGAAACAATGAAACAAGATGTCTTGTGAAGTATTTTGTAATTGGAGCTTGGAAGTTTGTAATGTCCCTAGCTGACACTGGTCTGATTTTTAAGCTTACTGCTGATATATTTTGGTTTAGGATTTTTGACAAACACTTTAGCTGCAGTGATCTAATACTACTGTAATATCCCTCCCCAGATCTGGATTAAACTTTCCCTTCAACTGCTGGGCTGTTTTAAACTTTCTTGGTTGATGGATTTTGTCAAACACTTGGCATATTTTAATTCTAGGTTTGCTGCTTTGAGTTTATGTGTTCTTAAGTGTTTGCATTGAAGAATATAAAGAAATAATGGGCACCAAACTGATATACACTTATGATAGCATAGAAGAATTGCTCCAATGAGAATTTACTTCACTTATTCACCAAAGGACAAGCATCTAAACTTCCCTAGATTGGCTGTAAATATTATGGCATGCATAACAGCAGTTACGAAACTATAACAGCTCAAAATTACAATGGAATGTCACACCTGTGAGTTACAGCAGCATTCTAGTTGACTCAAATAGATGGTTTCTTGCTCGGAAGCTAAGTTACCAAGAAATGGATACGGATTCGGATCCAGATCCAGATACGGATTCACCAGATGCTTTTAAACCTAGGATCTGGATACAGTGAGGAAACGGCAAGTACAAAAAGATATAAAAATATTTTTATAATAAATAGAGTGAAAAACAAAACTATTTAGGAAACACAACAGTAGAACTATAAATTATTGTAAAAAAAAAAGAGTTCATGTACCATAACTGATAATTTGATGAGTTGTAACCATGATTGATATTGATAATTTTAAAAACCATTTCGGCATGAGCTTGAAGAAGGGAAAAACAGTGTTTTAGTGACCCACAATTTACATGCCCCTATCAGCAGGGAATAAAGTGATTTTGTTGAAGGCTATGGCAAGACTACATAACAGTGTTGAAGTGGGCAACAACATAGCACATAAAGATAGATCAGCCCTTGACAGCAAACCTTAACCATAAAGATAAATCAAATTAAAAAGTTGAGAGCAGACCTTGATATTGATATATTAAAGTTCGAGAGCAAACCTTGACATAAAGATAGATCAGATGTTGAGCAGGAATGGGGTTTATGCTTTTAGCCTGTTACCACCAAAGTTGTACTTGGTAGATTTTTCAAGTGAGCCAGCAAGGTAGAACAAGTATACTTGTTCATTCTTCAAAGTTCAGAAGTTCACCAGGCTTTTTCTGGGAGATTTTTCAAAAAAATTATAACACATGTTCATACCCTCTTGGGGAAGACTTATGCATCAAGCCGACTAGCCCAGAGTGTTTTTTCCCTCAATAATTATTGGTTGTTGAACAAGCAACTAATAATTTCTGAGTTTTTCACTCACATCTCTAAAGTTGGGGTAGTCGTCTTGGTGGTTAGGCCTTAGGAGGTTATTAGAGCTTCTGTGTCAGTGTTTTTCAACATGCTAGGCATTCGAATTGAGTCGTATGGACATGTGTTAGATCCCCCTAGAGTTTGGTCTGATTCCGAGAAAAATATGTTTTACGTTTTTTAAGCCATTTTTTATGGTTTAATTGAAAAACTTCAAAATGTAATAAATGATGGGTCCAAACTCTGTTTTTGGCATGGGGATGCTCATTTTCATACTCGGGGCATCCTCTTTACCTCAAAGGCGACTTTGCATATGTTTTGGGCGGCTAAAACATTCGGTGGAGCATTATTTCTCTAAAAGTGCATTAAAACGTCACTTTAATGTTAAAAGTGCAACGAATTGGTACCAAAAGACAGTTGAAAAAGTAAAAAATGATTTGTTTAAAAAGTGGGATGATATGGCAAAGGGGTCCATCATGGTATGCGACCTTTTCCAAATGTGAAGGCTTTTAAAACTTTGGTTATTAATGTAAGTGGAGAATGATATGATTTATGGTGGCGTCAACCATGTGGGGAAAGCACTAGCACCATAGTGAAGATTGCGATAGGTTTGGAGTGTGGACCCCTCATCCATATGAGGTGTGGTAAAATTTGGTTAAAGTAATGATATATCATGTGATTATTTAATTTGATTTGGGAGATGTGAATGGGTGGTTGAGAGCTTGCGCATGATGTTGGTGAGGGGCTCCACGTGAGGTTTTGACACCAACCCTCATGATTAGCGAGTGGATGGGTGGTGTTGGCACTTAATGGATGGGTTGGTGGAGTTAGGTGAGTGAGGTGTCAGCCTCCTGTCCAGTTCTACTCCCTTTCCACTACACTTCAACTCAGTTAGACTCAATTCAACTAGACTCCTTCTGCCAGCGTAGGTAGCACCCCCCTCGGTCTTTCTTGGCTATTTAAGCAAGCATCCTTTCTTCATTTTAGGATGGTCAGAGGACTGAAGGCTCCGCCCAAGCTATGAAGCTTTGTACTGTAATTATTTTTTTATTAATAGAAATACTTTGGAGGTCCATGCTGTGTTGCATTAGTGTGTGGATGAATATTGTCATTAGCATATGAGGTAACTGTATTGCTACTTTTTTCTTTGCTTAATGTGGCAATCTATGTAGCGTTAAGATTGTTGTTAACATATACGGTAAATGATTCTAGTTTGATTTCATTTACTATTCTCTGCTTATAAAGGTCTAGGAGTAGTAGATTGTACTAGGTTGTACTTATGCTCTCTCAATCTTCATTTGTTGAAATACCAGATTCGATCCCCTTTGTGCAAGTATTGTTAGTGTTGCAGGTTTCCTAGCTTGATTGGAGTGGATGATCTCAGTTGAATCTACCATTCTTCAAGCACTTTTAATAAAGACATAGTCCCTCCGCTTCCCACCGTTGGATTCCTTAGATCTGGGCACTCTGCTTGAGCACTTCCTTCTTCCTTCTTTCCTTCACCTTTAAAATTAAACTTTATCTTTGGTTCTGGTTACTTTGTAAATGCTTAAGTAAATTACTTTCTTTTAAAATATTATTCAAACGCTGATTTATTTAAGTACATTGCTAGATCTTAATCTTAAAGCTTTAATCTGAGTAGATCTAGATTGATTAAGTACTTAGGCTTATTGTTCATCATTTAAGTACTTAAATTTTTATGTTCTTAATGTTTTGTTTGGCACATTTTGTGCATTATAGACGGCTGGTATTTTACTTTTATCGCCAGGACAAGGAGAAGTGCCGCCGGAAAATCAAGGATCTAAGTTGTTCAAAGACCTCTTGGAGCACCATTTTTTATCTTGTCTTTTTGTAAAAACCTGTAAGCCTTTGGATCCAAATCTATAAGGACCATTGGCATCCATTTCAAGCATTGTAAATACTGTAATAAAATATTTTGAGTAGGCTCCTTCAGATCCCACTCCCCATCCCCCCTGGGGGGTTTTGCATCGATGCACTTTTTTCATGGTTTTTCTTTAGTTAGTGTAGTTTGATTTATAGATCTATATATTTTGTCATTTCCAATTTCAATTTTATTGCAAAGTAATACAAATACTAACCCACTGCGCTATACCGAATTACTGAAAGGGAAAAGATTTGCACAGTGTAGTAATTAGAAAACCTTCATTTTTTGCACTCTTACGTTTAAACCCCCTTGCTTTCCCGAGTACGGTGCACAAACAAGGGCTTGCCCGAGTATTGGACTTGGAAAGAGATTCTTGGGTTTCTCTATAATAAACCAGCAAACACAACACACATAAAATCCTTAAAACTTTACCAAGGCTTCGTTGTGTATGCTCTGCACCGCTGCGATTCGACTGAACAGTTGGCTGCATCAAAAGCAATGTGGGTGACTAGTTTAATTAGGCTCACTTTTAAATTAACCTCCCAAGGAAAAAATCAAACGTCCGATTTAATCTATTGCGGGGAAAGTTCACAAAGGAAGCAAGAACAACTAGGTA
The DNA here is from genome assembly GCA_001517045.1 of Pseudotsuga menziesii. NCBI lineage: Eukaryota > Viridiplantae > Streptophyta > Pinopsida > Pinales > Pinaceae > Pseudotsuga > Pseudotsuga menziesii. The sequence continues at coordinate 99,170 of LPNX010263656.1, forward strand.
GTGACCTCGGGACACCGTCAGGCTACACTCTTGTTGGTGTAGTGTTGGACACGTTTCAAACAATCCAATCCAATCTGTTGCCCACCTATTTCGACTAGGTGGCAACTCCATGTATATGAAGATGTACAAAGTTGTACAAAAGGTACCTTGGAAAAATCCAAGGATTTTTCACTTCTGCAAGGCAATTGCCCCTTTGTAAAACGAAATGTCCGCTCCCTTGCGTGGGAAAATTAATGTAATTATATGTGCTAGTATGGGTCATATGATATGGATGCCACACCATGGAACTGGTTGTTAGGGAAGTCCCCTCATCGAGTGTTTTTTCCCTTTCCAATTGATCTTGTTGAATAAACGAGTTTAATCGGTTTGGTTTTTCACTCAAAATCCTCAAAAGTGGTGACGAGCATTCTAGCAGTCAAGTCCATGGGGTGGCTAAGGTTTCAAATGTTATTCATGACCATGCTAAACATTTGTATAGAGTCTTGCGGAATTTCGTTATGTTGTTGTATTTTTATTAATTTTTTCCAGTTAATTAATTTCACCCCTTGGTGGTTAATTAACTGAGTTTTGATGTAATAATGTAATTGCTCAAGCATGGCATTTTGTAATAGGGGCTATGAATGCAAGGTAAAAATGCTATGAAACCCCCTAAGCCACTGCTTCGAGTCCCATGTCATTCAGATAAGTGGTTAAAGAGATAGACCAATTTTGGTCAGGAGGGGTCTATCTCCCCTAGGGAAATTTTAATTTTTCCTAAGTCAAAAATTCACATTATTTGATTTTGAAGGAAAAAATCAAATAATGCCATGGAAATTTTGTTTGGGGGTTGTTAAGCCTAGGAAAAATTTATTCCAAATTTTTCCACCCCTCCATGGCCAGGATATAATTTTTTCAAGTTATTTTTAATTTTTCCTAAGTCAATATTGGGAAAATTAAAAAAATTAAATTGAAAATTTTAATCTAAGGTGAAAAAATATTTAGCCTAAGTCAAAAGATTGAATATCTTATTGGAGCAAATGGCTAAACTCCAAGCTAAGTTTAAAGATGGTTTAACCCTCTCTAAAGGGGGCGTCCAATGTTAAAACCCTCACTAAATATAGAGGGGCGCTAATGTGAAGAGTCTTCACCCTTTTAATGGAGGCGCTAGTCATAAAAAGAAGGTGCTACCATGTTATAGAGGAGGCAGTCAACTTAAAAAGGGGCCAAATAACGAGGAAGGCGCTAGCTTGGAAATGGGACGTCAACCAAACTAGAGGGCACCACCAAATTAGTGGAGCCGCTAAAGATAGGGGGCGCTAGCCATTAAAGAGGGCATCACACCAATAAAAGAGGCCGCCACTACATTTAGCAGGGCGCCACTTATGAAGTCAAAGCTAAATATAGAGGTGGGCGTCTAATTTGGAGGAGGGCCCACATTTTTTAACCTCAAAAGAGATCTAAGGGTGGATTTTTAGTCAAAACCCTAGATCTAGGGGTGGAAAATATTAAGACATGGATCAAGCTTCTAAGCCATTGATTGAAAATAATCTAAGGGTGGAGATTGATTGAGAGGAATAAAATTTCAAAAACCTAGATCTAGTGGTGGAGATTTAACCTAGACCTAGATTTAATCTCAGCCATTGATCTTCAAGGGGTTGGGGTCTTCCTCAACTATATAATGAGGGTCTCACTTCCTCATTTGACATGATCTCTCATACTATTGTTATGCTGCCGGAATATTTCTCCACTATTCTCTCAAGCTCTTGTGCCATTGTAATCTTCTTGCCCTAGTTGGGCCATTTAATCAAGTAAATCTTTGGAGGAAGTCTTGGTGTCTACATTTCATGCTTCTTGTGTAAGGTATCTTGCTTCATTTTTATTTGATTTTGCATTTTGTATTAGCTTAGATAGCTCTCCACAAAGTATTTTGTGGAGAGACTTGTAGGTAGAAGTATTTTTACCTGCATTTGTGGGTAGATTAGTAAGATCCTACAAAGTATTTTGTAGGATTTATTTATATGCTCACCTCTCGGCTTACATTGTGCAGATCTCATAAGTTTGTTTTCAGGGAACTAAAGCAAAGGAGAATTTTCCATTGGTTTAAAAACTCAGATTTCATTTTCGCACTTTTGGAAAAAAGGGTTTTAAAACTCAGTTTTTATCACTGTATAGTGATAAAAACCTTGGTTTTAAAACCCCAACCCTTAGTATATTAGTATAGGCTTTTATTTCTGTTGTTCTAACATCATTTAGGTGGCTGAAAACTCAGTTTTCAACCCTCTAAACTTCATATTTCTGTTATATGTTCACTCAGATTTTTTACTGTAATATAGTGATTTTTTGGTACTAACTTTTTCTAACAAATTCTTTAAGTTTTCTGTGATTTCCAGCAAGTAAAGCTTGCTGGTTTGTGACATGTTTGGCACAGGTGAAGAGGAGGTGCTGCCCAAATTGGCCCAGAAACACCTCAACCGTCAACCGTTTCAAAAAGGGGTTCAAACCCTCACCTCTCTCTCTCATTTTCTGATTATTGTAAACCCCAATGAAAGTTTCTCTTGGGGTATTCTGCAAAGTTTTATAAGCACTTGTAACACATATGTAAATAGATTAGGAAGTAAAATAGATCACTAGTTCTATTTCTATTTACCCACCTATCTTTGTGACAGACTACCATCTCTGTCACAAAAATTGAAGTGAGGTTAGTTTACTGTTTTATTCAGTTACATTTAGTTTACTGTTTTATTCATTCACCCACCTATCTCTGTTACAGACCACCATCTCTATAACAGAGATTGTTGTGAGGTTAGCTTAAGCATTCAGTTTTATTTTTTTTTATTCACCCACCTATCTTTGGGACAGACCACCATCTCTGTCACAAAGATTGCTGTGAGGTTAGTATAATCAGTTTCCTTTCTACCCACCTATCTCTGTGACAGACCACCATCTCTGTCACAGAGATTGCTGTGCGGTTAAGCATTGCTCTAACTAGTTACAGTTTCTTTCCAATTCAGTATTTTTATTTTTCTGTTAAAAGAAGTAATCATACAACTCACCCATGCTGTGTATCCTCTATCCACTTGTCATCTCCTTTTAGGGACTTCAAGTTGGATATGAAAAGCAGGAGAAGTAAGGGCTTAGGTAATTAAAGCAACATTTTTTATTTTCCTGTTACAATCTTCACATTTAAATTTTCAGTCCAAGATCGAATACCAGCACCTCCCATAAGGGATATCGCTTGGTGGTCTTGTTGATAACTTAAAATTTACATTGCATCTTAATCACCCAAGACTTAAAATTAACCCCTAAAATTTACCAACAAAAACTTCTTTATTTCTTGCTTC
>LPNX010263660.1:0-21966 GCA_001517045.1 Pseudotsuga menziesii
TTATGTATATGTTGGAAACATATACATTTGTGATACATATATTGTATGTTGACTATTACAACATTTCACGGTGATGTATTACCCACCTACATTATAGTATGATGTTTTCCAATGCTGAGTCAAGCCTCTCACACACTTGTGTATTGTAGGGAAAATGGTATATACATATAACTAGGGTTATATATAAACAAATATGTATATATAGCGTTACCTATAGAGACGAGCCTTGTACATCTACGTACCATTGTGGAATCATTTATATTTATTATTGAATAATAATATCTATATATATATATATATTAGAGACATATAAATACATACTTGTGCTATATACATCTACATTATATGTCAAAGCCAAATCTCTGCTATTGGAATTACTCCAATGAAGATCGAGGAAATTGTTATAGAAAATAAATATAAACAAACTGATCCTTTCCGAGGAAGTTAGGGATGTAGTGATAAGAAATATGCACAACATAAGTATATAATTACAGCAATGCCGAGCTTACGATGGGGTAGCCGAGCTAGATGATTTATATATTTAAGATGCAGACATGTGATCAACGACCTCTTGTATGTTCATGTTCTGGTTTATATTTCTCAGCGCCGGCTGTCATGCTGCTTCTCTGGGGATGGTATATGCGCTGGGAATTTTGCTGTAAAGTTATTTAAGTTTTCTAAATAAATTATAGACTGCTGCATTATTGAATGCATTTTGGGGGCACTGATAGTAGCTGAGTATGGAGGCGTTAATTCCTCACCTTGAATGACATTAACAGTCAAAGAGACGGTAATTATAGAGGGTTTCTGCTCCGCCTTTTTGATGCCCATTATGGGGCGTTACAAGAATGGTAGCATAAATCAGGGTAACTCGAGGGTTTTGGGCCGGGAAGACGGCACCAAGGTGCAGATAATGGAGGGCTAAAAAAATACTGTTAGCTATTTGGGTTTATTTGTTAAAATGTTCTTGGATCTCCTCGGGTGTTAGCACTGGGAAATTTTGGGGAAAGGACGTCCCCTTGCTTAGACATCCATCGGAGCATAGGAGTCCAGTGGTATGATTCGTTTGCACTGGAGGTAAACTCACATACGTTATCTCATGGTAGAACTATTATATCCCCAAGTGTTGCTAAATGAATTAAGGAAGCTTAGATTCACATCAGAGATATATAGTATTTAACTGAGCTTCTGATTCAGCTTACGGGATAATAATCGCGTTGAAAGATGCCGGATGGGTTGCGACTCCTCCTTATGGGCCTTTTATGAATTAATGGATGGATTTTATGAATTAATTAATGGCTTTTGATATGTATGTGATGGAATTTTTATTTCTGTTACATAGAATTAAGTATTGAATTCGAACTGTTCTATGTTAGTATTAACTATGCCTGCGCTGGGTTGTCTTAGGTTATGTTTATAGCGTTTAGCCCCTTTCTACTCGGGTTTATCTTAAAAATCCTGAAAATGATTATCCATGCGGGTGAGTATGGATGGTAATGCTCTAAGGGTTTGATAAGTCTTCCTCATCCCTGTCGTCTTTCACCTGCAACCCCACGCTAATTTTGATCTGTGGAGTGACACTAGATTATGCCAGTAAACAAATCTGTAATCCAGCGTGAGCTTTCCTACCGGGTTCTAAATTGCTGTTACGAGAAGTGTGTTCGCCTGTGTGTTATGAGGATTACGGATGACCTATGTATTATTGAAAACGTGTTTTATTTTTGTTATGTTGAGAGAGCTGTTGTTACCGTAAATCTGTATCTAAGAAAACTGCATGTACATTATATTTGGATCGTCTTACATCCGAGTCCATGGATTGATTTTCCTTGAATGTGTTAGGGTTTAGATATTAAGATCTAAATAGATCCAATACCCGCTATTAAGCTTTATATACTGGATCATTTTTGTATATGGGTCTAGCCCAATCCATGGATGCATTAGTAGTGGAATTTTCATTGCATATCTCGATTGGTAAAAACAAAAACATGTATGCTTTTCTAAACCAGACCTGGAATCCGCAGTCTTTGATGAATGACAGCTTGTGCAATTACAATTTTTGCATGCGTTTTTCTTCATCAGTCCCCATGGGAATGGAACCAACATCCACAAATTATGGGAATGGAACCATCTTGTGCCATTATGATTTTATGCATGTGTTTTTCTTCATCAGTCCCCATGGGAATGGAACCAACATCCAAAAATTATGGGAATGGAACCATCTTGTGCCATTATGATTTTATGCATGTGTTTCTCTTCATCAGTCCACGATTTTTCTTGCATCCTCTCTTAAATTTAGATGGAACCAGCGACCAAGGTCTCCATTTCGCATCTTTGAGAGTTATGCTTACAACTTTCTTACATACAGTTTTGGGGTGGTGTGTTTTTAAATGACTACACTGTAGATCGGAGAATGACACCTCCATTTGCTAGCCGCATGCTTTTGCAGGTACAACGTTTGTGTTAAAAACTGAGTAACTCTTATATTGCTGTACTTTGCATGGCCTGAGTTTTGAGAGTCGGGAGTTTCATAGTATGTCCACTTCCACGATTGTGTGGCGGTTGTTTTTGTGCTTATTGTGGTTGAAGTTGTTGTTTCTCATGTCCATTTCTACATTTGTGTGGCGGTTGGATTTGTGTTGATGTGTCCTTTGGGGCGTTGGGTCGGTGGCTGTAATTGCCAAAAGAAAGAAAATACAGTTCGTTTGTTATTGCATAAATAATGGTTTGGTAATGAAGCTTTGTCTTTTAGGGATGTTCAAGATTAGCCTGGGTACATGGTGTAAAAGCCTCGATTGACGAAATCTAATGAAGGAACAACCGGTAACATTTTTTTCGACCTGTACATTTAACAGATAGAACACTTCAGCTATGTGATGATCTTTGTATTTTGAAGTTAACCAGCACCTGGAACTTCTTTGGTTATAAATTCATTTATGACAGCTCTTAGCATGTCAACATCCAGGGTACTACGGGCCTGATGGTTATAGGCTATGATGTAAAGCCAGGGAAATAACCAAGAGAAAATGTGGCAAAAGGATGTTGCAGTTTGTAATTCTTTTATCAAATAAATAATGCATGGCATGACGGTTTGGTGGACGTATCCCAGGGATTGGGTGAACCACGTACATTGGTCTCATTTTCATGTGTCCGTGATGTATATTTTCTTCTTATTTTCTTGATGAGTACTTTCTCTTTGTAATGTCCCTCTATGTAATGTAAGCCTTATCCCACTATATATATATATTATAGTGATATTAGATTTAATTAAAAATGGAAATCCTCTAAAGATCCCTACCTTGGGACAATAATAGTCCTATTGACTATTATAGAGCCACATCGTTGAGGCAATTACTACTTTGAATAAAAACAAGTTGAGAAAGGTATGCGTATTTACGGAAAAAAGCAGGTTCTCCTCCAATCGCTTTTGACGGCTAAAAGGAAACAACACACGTTATTAGTAACCAGTTATTCTCTGATTTATTGCTGCAAGAATGTGTAAGAGTCACACATATCTCGATTGTAACCTTTGAAGGTTTGCATAGATTATATTTCAGGAAGTATTGTGTAGTTTCTAGAAAGGGAGGAATTACCACAATCATAAAGATTTTAATTAGTAGATTTTTACCTCACGACCTCCTTGAAATATGCTGAACAACTGTTTTTCAGGGGATTATTTTTGTAAGAGATTTTGGAGGTGAGTAAGAAAACCGTTACCAAGGGAGTGGAGAGATTTTAATTACGAGGGCGTGATTTTCTGAGGGAATCACTGTGCCTGCTAGGGGAAAGTATCAATGCATGGCATATTTTTATGACTGCGTTTTTTGCATAAAGAGAGGGGGTTCGGTGGGTAAGGTAGAAAAAGATACTATCTGCGTCTTTATTTGATAGAAGATTTGTATTTAAGGAAGGGCGCTGTGTTTTGGAAAGAAAAAGAGGATCCCTGCCTGTTAAGGAGGGGGGAACAGTTCTTTGCAATCGGAAGAGGAAAAAAAAAGAAAACCTCCTCAAGAATGGTTTTGGGGTGGATTGTGACTGAGTATGGGGAAGGAAAACCTCTGCGTCTTGAAAGATAGGATATGGGCTTGGGAAATACGATCTGCATGTTTGGGAGCGAGCTATGTGTTGACGTAGAATAATATCTGTGTTCAATGGAGTCATAACCTCTGCGTGTAGATTCCTTTCACTCATTTGTTGCTGCGTGTATCCAACCACTAGATCTCCTTCCGCTAGTTGCAGGCCTGTTATTCTCATGATTTTCAAATCTTGAAGGCGCAGTTGAGTATGTTGGATGCTGATACAAATCTAGCAGAATGATGAAATGAGATTTCATTCAGGTATGCCAGTGTCCCTGTTTTATTTTATGAATGCTTGCAGTTCTCAGTATGGATTAAGCAGTGGTTTGGGTGTGTGCTGCGTTTTGATCTACCCTTCCCTTATTTTCTTTTGTTACTCTCATCATGAGCTAAATCGTGATCTGAACTAGATTAGTAAGGTATGATATCCTCTGCATTTTAGATTGGAAAAGGGAGTGCGTTTTATCCATACAATAGACCTAGATGTGACAGTTGTGCCGATCTGGAAATAAAGTCTTCCATTTCCCAGCGTGGATCTTGATTTAGAACCCTCCATTTCTCCGGTGTGGTCCTTGAAGTGGGTTTTCTCTTTGCCAGTGTGAATCTTATCACAGATCTGGAAGCTATACTTATAGCTGAGCCTTCATTACCCGCATTATGCTCTAAATCTTATGCCTTTTTATTATAAGCGTTTTTCATTTTATCAGAAACTGCATGTTATAATTTAGAGCTACCTGCCAAGAAATTTGGGGAGGTGGAAAATGGAACCAATTTATGTACTGAACACATACTCGCACTAACATCCTCAATTAAAGATTGAAGTCGAATCCCGTTTAGAGTGGGAAACAAATTGTTTTTAAATCTATATATGTTTATCAGAGATAGTATATATACATTTCATGTAAGCCATTGTACTATTACCTCTATAGTATTGATTGGTAAATGGAACTAAATAACGTATACCCATTCTTGGTGAGACATATCCTTTTGTTAGTATAGATATACTAGGATATGAAAGGGATGGTGATAAGCAGTAATATAGGTAAAGGAATATTACTATGTTAGTATAGTTATAGGTTGTAACAAAATGCTTACAATATGTAAGGTATAGACATGCTCTAGTTCCAAGCATTTTTTCTTACATGTATTTGTAGAGGCCCAACATTTGTAGATTTGGGTATTGTCTTATAAAGCAATGATGAATCCTGGTTTGTTTCAAAAGATGCTCATTAGAATATAATGAGAGTTTGTTCACAAGAGTGAATTGATTAGATAATGTTCTAACAGCCGATAAGATATTCTATGAACATGGAGACTTTCAGGATATGACAAAATGTAAACCAACAGTCTTGTTGTTGCAGATTGTAATCTTCTAATAAAATAAATGTCACAGGATGTGACAGTTTGGTGGATGTAGCCCAGGGATTGGGCGAACCACGTACATTGGTGTCCTTCTCGTCTTGTGCTTAAATGTTGTAAAATTTCTTAGTATTGTTCTTCGTACTTTTTCTTTGTTGTGTAGTCTTATAAATTAATTAAAACATTGGAGAATGATAATTTTGAAACATTATTAGTAATGATTCTGATATGTACACAAATAATAAATGGCCCTATGAAGACGAGACTCTTGTGGACTATGCTTCTCCAGGTTATGAAGATAATTTATTGAAACTCAAATTCAGTTGTGGTCTTCATCATGAGTAATACATGGATGGTTGAAGATTACAAATGGATACGGATAAGGGTATATATCTTATGGTTCATTAGTTGGAGACAAAAATTAAGAGTCCTTAATTGGAACACCTTTGCTTATTGGAATGGTAATGATATATCTATGTGCCTTTGACAGTAGACACATCATGGTTATAGATTTGGGATTTTAAACCGCTAATTTTACACCACTTAATAACACAATGGATCCTGGAATTTAAGTTAGTTACATGCCCTTTATATTGCAGAAATGTGGTACGAAATTGTTTTCTTTTACTCTAGGTTAAAAAGAGCATGGGAATGTGTTATCTAATGACAGGAAAAATGCTACATCTCAGTATGTCGCCCTAGGGGAATTATGAAATCATGCGAATACCAGGGGAATAATAAATATGTTGGGGTTTACATAATCAAGAGAGCCTAGTAAATTGGATGTAAATTTGCATGTTTTGTTTTGATGAAAATATGGATGTAATTGTCGAACGTTTGTCTTGCTATGCGTATAGTCTTGACATTATTGATTTTAAATGGCCATGTAAAGTTGACACTAGCATGATTGACTCATTTTAAAGTAACATTGATAACAAAATTTTTTGTCTTGCCCTTTCTGTTTACTCATGTTGGCATTGAGGTTTAAGGGGTACATTACATATGGTATCAGAGCCAGAGTGACAATACTCGGGCATATTTTGGGCTCAACATGAAGTTGAAGAGCATGAACATGTTTATGACTAACTAATAAAATGATTTTGTGGATGCATGGCAATAACGAACGAGGGAATCGAGTTATCTAAGCGGGCCTCAAGGATCGAAGGAGGTATGTAAGGAGGATAAAAATGAATATCATGATAAGGTGTGTTATCACATTAACCATGTATTAAAGCCAGAAGTAGGCGAGTAGTTCTTGCATGTTTACACCCAAACAGGAAGTTGGGCTTTAATTTTACTAATACATTAAGGAAGAATTTTTGTCCTTGTTTGATTCTAGAGATGATTATACATGTATAGATGATAGGCTCATATTAACGGAAGCCTCCGCAACACATGGCCCTAACCATAAGAGAAATGAACTATGGGCTCTTGGGATATTTATATATATACAAAAATTCCTGAGTGTTAGCAATAGATGTTAAGGATCATTTGAAGGCATAATATGTATATATATAATTATTTGGAAGGCCACGTAAAGAGTACTGATCTTGTAGAATGCTCACAAAAGTCCCAAACACTAAATTCTCAGTACTAGAAAAAAAAAATCACCATTGTCTAAGGAAAAGTGGAAACACCAAACATACGGAAAAATTTGTAAGCATGAAGAGCTAAGGCCCATCGTAAAGATCTGATTAAAAATGATTAAAAATTATTATTGGGTGTACAATGTGATGATAAGAATCATTCTTACCCATGGAGGTAATTTAAATAAGAGTCTAAAATTAAACTTAAGCCAAGCATGATGCTAAATTATTACTATAGAAGTGGAATGGAAAAACCTGGCGAAACAATACCCCTTACGGCATTGATGTGTTCCGTGTAATGTGTGATACAGCAAGAGTAATGGGTGATCTAACACTGGAATTAAAAAAATTGGGCATAGTAAGGAAAGCATCAATATGTGCTCTTTCTTGATTATGTTTCTTGTATTAAAGGGAGAGGTAGGTCAACTCCTTAGAAAATTTATGTACTCATATGGAAGAACACGATCCAATAAGAATCATCACATCATGTTAAAAACATTTTCGGCCACTTGGAACTTGTTGGTTACAAGTATGTTATACCCATGTTGTAAAGTTAAGGGGAAATGGGCGGATTCAGAATAAAAGTTAGAGGTGTAAAATCTATCAATACTAACGTTATGTAAAATAGGAAAACACCTCTTTACATCTAGAATTCATGTAAAACCAGAAACAAACGATTGCATTAAAATGGATACATGTTAGTCGAACAGCTACGAATTCATATAAATGTTGGTAATGAATCTTTAGGTTGAGGTGCATGACTAAGAAAAGCCAAAACAAATTTTATGGATTGAACATTGAGATCAAAGGTAGAAGGAGGTGATGGTACTCAAGTTTTTGGTCCATTAGTTTTAAACCAAACCCCTCCACCTATATGCATGCACATAACTATCATACAACTTGGGTCCTAAATGCATATGTCCTAAGGAAGAATTATGTTTGGTTATTCTAGTCTAGCTATCATGAACTAATAAACCTAGGAATGGTTAGTCGTTACACTTAATAAGTAAATGATATTGGTTTCTAACCTGTGTGTAACAATAATGTTAACTTCTTTACCAGAAGTTGCTAATTAACTTGTGAATGTTGTATAATGCTAAGAGATAACTTATGCAGGGATATGCATGCAGGTTGTATAAGACTGTGAGCTAACTGTTGCAAGGATATGCATGAATGTTGTATAATGATAAGAGCTAACTTATGCAGGGATATGCATGAAGGTTGAATAATGCTATGAGCTAACTTATGCAGGGATATACATGGAGGTTGTATAATGTTGTGAGCTAACCTATGTAGGGATATGCATAAATGTTGTATAATGCTAAGAGATAACTTATGCAGGGATATGCATGCAGGCTGTATAATGCTGTGAGCTACTTATGCAGGGATATGCATGAATGTTGAAGGCTAAGAGATAACTTAAGCAGAGATATGCATGTAGGTTGTATAATACTCTGAGCTAACTATTGCAAGGATATGCATGAATGTTGTATAATGATAAGAGCTAACTTATGCAGGGATATGCATGAAGGTTGAATAATGCTATGAGCTAACTTATGCAGGGATATGCATGAAGGTTGTATAATGTTGTGAGCTAACTTATGCAGGGATATGCATGAATGTTGTATAATGCTAAGAGATAAATTATGCAGGGATATGCATGCAGGTTGTATAATGCTGTGAGCTAATTGTTGCGAGGATATGCATGAATGTTGAATAATGCTAAAAGATAACTTATGCAGGGATATGCATGCAGGTTGTATAATGCTGTGAGCTAACTGTTGCAAGGATATGCATGAATGTTGTATAATGATAAGAGCTAATTGATGCAGGGATATGCATGAAGGTTGAATAATGCTATGAGCTAACTCATGCAGGATATGCATGAACATTGTGTAATTCTATGAGCTAACCTTGAAGGGATATCAGTTGAAATTGGCTGTTGAGTTTTACCAAGGTTAGGACCATTGTCACGATCCACAGACACTATGGTATATATAAATCCACTTAGGTGTACAAGTTGCGCTCAATTTCTTAGAAGTGGGTAAGGAGTTAGTGACTCATAAATGATGGTAAAATCGTCACAACTTATGAAATGATAATGATTAAATAATAGAGTTGGGCTTTATCAATAAATGCTTTGACTAACCATGTAGCCGATTCATGAATCGAGACAATGACGGTAAAGTCATGCTAAGCACAAGGACTGTGTGTTACAAATAGTCAAGGTTAATAGGAAATACGAACAAGGAAAAATTTGAATGCTGTGGGAGCACCATGGTGTTAGGCAAGTGATTGCCGCGTGAGCACATCGGTGTTAGGCATACATGCTGCAGGAGCACAATGGTGTTAGGCAAGTGATTGCCGCGTGAGCACATTGGTGTTAGGCATGTGGTGTGGCAAAATACCTAGGAAAAAATTTGGACATCTGAAAAGACAGGACGCTGTTTGATGTCACTGAGGAGAGTAACCTCAGAATTATTGTAAGTCCACACCAGAACAGGAAAAAGAAACTCAGAGGGAGTTTTGGAAAACATAACGACCGTAAAAACATGTTAAATGGATTTACAAGAGACTATTAAATGATTAATGTGCAAGATGGAGAGATGGTTCCTCAGGTAGAGGACGGTATAATTGTCCAAAGGTTGGAGTTAAAACCAATGGTAAAAGGATAATAATCGTGTTTGATTAATGAATAAAATTCATTATGTAATGATTGGGTATTATGATACCAATAAACACTAGAAAATTGTAGATTATTACAATGCAAAGGAATCTATTGGTTTTTTTTTAAGTTGAATTAAAATTTTATATATGTTGTACTGAAGGAAATTGGGCTGGACCCGAACCTTGCGCAGGAAGCTATAGGTCCTGAACGATAGCAAACTGCAGAAAGAATATATATAAAAAAAAGAAAGGAAAAAAAATCAAGAAGTATCAGGGGAGATCAGAACATAACGGACGAAACAAGAACATATGAGTCACGATAAGTGGAAAATGGTTGGAGGACAAGAACACCGAGGACGGTGTCAAATTTAGGGGGAGAGAATGTAATGTCCCTCTATGTAATGTAAGCCTTATCCCACTATATATATATATATATATATATATATATATTATAGTGATATTAGATTTAATTAAAAATGGAAATCCTCTAAAGATCCCTACCTTGGGACAATAATAGTCCTATTGACTATTATAGAGCCACATCGTTGAGGCAATTACTACTTTGAATAAAAACAAGTTGAGAAAGGTATGCGTATTTACGGAAAAAAGCAGGTTCTCCTCCAATCGCTTTTGACGGCCAAAAGGAAACAACACACGTTATTAGTAACCAGTTATTCTCTGATTTATTGCTGCAAGAATGTGTAAGAGTCACACATATCTCGATTGTAACCTTTGAAGGTTTGCATAGATTATATTTCAGGAAGTATTGTGTAGTTTCTAGAAAGGGAGGAATTACCACAATCATAAAGATTTTAATTAGTAGATTTTTACCTCACGACCTCCTTGAAATCTGCTGAACAACTGTTTTTCAGGGGATTATTTTTGTAAGAGATTTTGGAGGTGAGTAAGAAAACCGTTACCAAGGGAGTGGAGAGCTTTTAATTACTAGGGCATGATTTTCTGAGGGAATCACTGCGCCTGCTAGGGGAAAGTATCAATGCATGGCATATTTTTATGACTGCGTTTTTTGCATAAAGAGAGGGGGTTCGGTGGGTAAGGAAGAAAAAGATGCTATCTGCGTCTTTATTTGATAGAAGATTTGTATTTAAGGAAGGGCGCTGTGTTTTGGAAAGAAAAAGAGGATCCCTGCGTGTTAAGGAGGGGAAACAGTTCTTTGCAATCGGAAGAGGAAAAAAAAAGAAAACCTCCTCAAGAATGGTTTTGGGGTGGATTGTGACTGAGTATGGGGAAGGAAAACCTCTGCGTCTTGAAAGATAGGATATGGGCTTGGGAAATACGATCTGCATGTTTGGGAGCGAGCTATGTGTTGACGTAGAATGATATCTGTGTTCAATGGAGTCATAACCTCTGCATGTAGATTCCTTTCACTCATTTTTTGCTGCATGTATCCAACCACTAGATCTCCTTCTGCTAGTTGCAGGCCTGTTATTCTCATGATTTTCAAATCTTGAAGGCGCAGTTGAGTATGTTGGATGTTGATACAAATCTAGCAGAATGATGAAATGAGATTTCATTCAGGTATGCCAGTGTCCCTGTTTTATTTTATGAATGCTTGCAGTTCTCAGTATGGATTAAGCAGTGGTTTGGGTGTGTGCTTCGTTTTCATCTACCCTTCGCTTATTTTCTTTCGTTACTCTCATCATGAGCTAAATCGTGATTTGAACTAGATTAGTAAGGTATGATATCCTCTGCATTTTAGATTGGAAAAGGGAGTGCGTTTTATCCATACAATAGACCTAGATGTGACAGTTGTGCCGATCTGGAAATAAAGTCTTCCATTTCCCAGCGTGGATCTTGATTTAGAACCCTCCATTTCTCCGGTGTGGTCCTTGAAGTGGGTTTTCTCTTTGCCAGTGTGAATCTTATCACAGATCTGGAAGCTATACTTATAGCCGAGCCTTCATTACCCGCATTATTCTCTAAATCTTATGCCTTTTTATTATAAGCGTTTTTCATTTTATCAGAAACTGCATGTTATAATTTAGAGCTACCTGCCAAGAAATCTGGGGAGGTGGAAAATGGAACCAATTTATGTACTGAACACATACTCGCACTAACATCCTCAATTAAAGATTGAAGTCGAATCCCGTTTAGAGTGGGAAACAAATTGTTTTTAAATCTATATATGTTTATCAGAGATATTATATATACATTTCATGTAAGCCATTGTACTATTACCTCTATAGTATTGATTGGTAAATGGAACTAAATAACGTATACCCATTCTTGGTGAGACATATCCTTTTGTTAGTATAGATATACTAGGATATGAAAGGGATGGTGATAAGCAGTAATATAGGTAAAGGAATATTACTATGTTAGTATAGTTATAGGTTGTAACAAAATGCTTACAATATGTAAGGTATAGACATGCTCTAGTTCCAAGCATTTTTTCTTACATGTATTTGTAGAGGCCCAACATTTGTAGATTTGGGTATTGTCTTATAAAGCAATGATGAATCCTGGTTTGTTTCAAAAGATGCTCATTAGAATATAATGAGAGTTTGCTCACAAGAGTGAATTGATTAGATAATGTTCTAACAGCCGATAAGATATTCTATGAACATGGAGACTTTCAGGATATGACAAAATGTAAACCAACAGTCTTGTTGTTGCAGATTGTAATCTTCTAATAAAATAAATGTCACAGGATGTGACAGTTTGGTGGATGTAGCCCAGGGATTGGGCGAACCACGTACATTGGTGTCCTTCTCGTCTTGTTCTTAAATGTTGTAAAATTTCTTAGTATTGTTCTTCGTACTTTTTCTTTGTTGTGTAGTCTTATAAATTAATTAAAACATTGGAGAATGATAATTTTGAAACATTATTAGTAATGATTCTGATATGTACACAAATAATAAATGGCACTATGAAGACGAGACTCTTGTGGACTATGCTTCTCCAGGTTATGAAGATAATTTATTGAAACTCAAATTCAGTTGTGGTCTTCATCATGAGTAATACATGGATGGTTGAATATTACAAATGGATACGGATAAGGGTATATATCTTATGGTTCATTAGTTGGAGACAAAAATTAAGAGTCCTTAATTGGAACACCTTTGCTTATTGGAATGGTAATGATATATCTATGTGCCTTTGACAGTAGACACATCATGGTTATAGATTTGGGATTTTAAACCGCTAATTTTACACCACTTAATAACACAATGGATCCTGGAATTTAAGTTAGTTACATGCCCTTTATATTGCAGAAATGTGGTACGAAATTGTTTTCTTTTACTCTAGGTTAAAAAGAGCATGGGAATGTGTTATCTAATGACAGGAAAAATGCTACATCTCAGTATGTCGCCCTAGGGGAATTATGAAATCATGCGAATACCAAGGGAATAATAAATATGTTGGGGTTTACATAATCAAGAGAGCCTAGTAAATTGGATGTAAATTTGCATGTTTTGTTTTGATGAAAATATGGATGTAATTGTCGAACGTTTGTCTTGCTATGCGTATAGTCTTGACATTATTGATTTTAAATGGCCATGTAAAGTTGACACTAGCATGATTGACTCATTTTAAAGTAACATTGATAACAAAATTTTTTGTCTTGCCCTTTCTGTTTACTCATGTTGGCATTGAGGTTTAAGGGGTACATTACACTCTTGTACCGTGACATGTTTGTTTTATGTTTTATCTCATGTATTATGGCTATGTGTAACTACTTGAGTTTGATTTTTATGATGGCTTAATTTGTTGAATGAAGAGTCCAAAGAAGACACCATTTGGAAGGTTAGGGAACACCAATTCATTGTTCAGTACACTTTGGTTCTGATTTTAGCAAAATGTGCATATGTTACAAAAGATATGGGTAAACTGTATAAAGAGATGTTAAAGGTAATGTCACACTTCACGGTTATTAACTTCCGAATAGCATTTCGTACTCAGCCTAATTTACCCCATGTTCACTGAAGACTTCTTTCAGGTTTGGGTGATGTTACATGTATGCATAGTAAGCCATTTTTCCCAGGACACTATGGTGACCACATATTGTGAGTTACATTAAAAAGAGTTTTTAAATATTTGACTTATAATGTATATGGTTTGATCTTTCCTTTAGTAAATCTTTTGTAAGTTTTGCTAACAGGTTGGATTACTTTGTCTAATAAGGAAACAACTTCTTTACCCTTTTTCCGCACTTGATGGCACCAAGGTATTAGAGGGATATTACATGTTTTATTTTTTCTATAGAATTTTCCAATATCAATAGAGGCTATGATTCAGTTCGGTTAGGAAAAACCACATACCCAGTTTTCCATTGTGCCGTATCACTAGTCACTTACCAACTACATTATTTTCCTGTGCATCTATTTCTCTGAATCCACACTCATCCAGATACCTCTACATTACATGGGGAATATGCCACCCATTATAATATCACACCAAACAGTGCACTATTGAATTGTCCAGTGGTTTCTTTCCCAGGTTGTTATGTGTTGGTAGCACTAGAGCATTGAAATTTTAAATTTTGATGGACAATAACGTAGCTCTATTCTATATTAAAAAAAAACTTGGTAATTAATAATTGTATTAATTATTTTGCATAGCCTCATATAAATGTATACCAAACTATCTTTATTTCAAGTTAGTGGAAATATGGTTTGGTATGAAATATGAATTTTTAGAGGCACCTTAATAACCCAACACTAGATATTTTCCATCCTAACAATCATATTAGGCTTGATAATAAACCTTCTCATTTAAAGAAGGAACTATTGGGCTACTTGGTCATCCTGTTTAGTGATAAACTCAACCAAAGTAAAGTATTCTCTATGGTTGATGCTTATTTAAAATCCATGATCCACACAAATAGGGTTAACTTGGAAGATAGACTTACGCATGAGGTGGGCATGAGGGTCCTCTTATATTCTAAAAAGAGAGAGGAGGGATCAAATTGAATATGCAAAGGAGATGAAAATGAGAAGAGCCGAAAGGTTCCACCAAATGTAGGGAGGTAGATGATATTTTTAAGTGAATATGTTAATGTTTTTTACTTAAAAGAAAGGTGAATATGTGAATTGTTGAATCTTTTGGTAGGATCAAAGTGTAAAGTACCCAGTTACCTTAGAGCTATAAAGCATTCAAGAAGTCTGCAAAAAATAAAAAATTTAGTAATCTTTCACCAATTGACACATTTGTACTGCATTCATCATCAGCATCATCATGTAGACAAAAATAAATAAACCAGCACAAGATATAATACAATGCGACAACCGAATTCACGTGGTTCACCCCAAGCTTGGGGTGACGTCCACCAAAGATAGTCTAGACCAAACCATCCGGATTTTTTTTTTTATATTTTCATTAAGTATTCAACAAGGTTACAAATAGGCAGTACCAATACTGCAGCCTTTCAACATATATCTATAATAGTGGACACTACCAAAATTACAAAGTATAGTCTCAGTACTACATCATTTCCACAATCATTTATTATAGGGGACAAAAAAAATATACTAAGATTGCTTATTTGCAGGGACTATTTTCCAAGAGTTTTCCACTTATACGATCCTGAGTGGAGATTCTAAAGCCTCTTAGAGGTTGAGACCCAAAACTATCAACCATACTGTGCTCATTATTATTCTTATTTTCTGATAACCAATTTAGGTGAAAGGAAACAAATACTCAGGCTACGCTGCATAAGTATTTAAATTAAATTCCTATAAGACAGAATCGTTGTGTTATATCTACGATCAGCAGTCTTTATATAAATTCTTTTAGACAAAAATCGCTGTCTTGCATCTACTATCCTTTACATAATTTGACCTCATTTAGATGAATATGGTGATGTAGATTAGTACATAAAAGCTTGGTATTTACTTTCCTTTTTATTCTAAGATCCGACTGTACAATTTACCCATCAATGAAAACTACTAATCCGCCTTTTCAAGTTCTTCATCTCCGTTCTCTATCTGGTTGCCGACCTGAACAATATCTCAGAACACTATACTTCAAAACAACCCTAAATAAAATGACTTTATCTAATGATAACTTTACATATGTTTAACATGCCACTAAGGTATAACAAAGTTAGGATCGATATGCTTATCTCATATACATTTCTTCCTTTAAAATTCATTCCCCAAGACCCCTGCACTATACCACCCATTGTATAAATGCCTATATCCACACGAGGTATGGGAATGACAGAAAAATTAAAACAATTTGCTTTAGATGTAAACCGAAAAGCACTAGCAACCGTGTAACCCTCTAGACGAGGGCCAAAAGAATATACATGCTTATATGTATTCGTTATATCCCTGTCTATACATATGTAAGTATTCAAAAGTACAAATCATACTTATTTTAAGACATGGCGACAGTCTGGTTTTCCAGCAAAAGAAGGACATACACACAGTTTTCAGAGAACGTTTGTTTTCTAGACCAAAAAAAAGATGCCTTATTACGATAAGGACTGCATTACATATCTCTCTCTCTATATATACACCCGTATATACATAAATAAAAGTAAAACAAGTAAAATCCATACTTAAACAAGGACGCAGCTAGGGTCTCAGTTTCTCGACCGAAAAAAATGGCACACACCATTAAGGATAGCATTTCATTTTCAGAGCCCAATTTGGGGAGAGCTTCATGTTATTGAGTAATGGAATCCAATAAGAGATTAAGATATTATAAGTAGATGATATGCTAAAGGTTTCAGAGTCGGCATGAAACAATTGCCTAGAAGGTAAACAGGCCATACAGCATTGGTGAGGTCTACAGACCTAGTTAGAGGTGATCTTCTTTAAAGGGAGACCTGGGTTTGAGGGTCTGAAGGGATCATAGCCACCTAATACGCTTCATACCCTTCTGGTCTGGGTCCAACTAGAACCTGACATCTTTAAGCTGTAATAATATTTCACATAACTTGACCGGTCTAACCCCTAGTTCAGCATAAAAAATAAATTGCAAAAAATTTAAAAGCAGACATTTCGATATGGTTCATGTCTAACACTGCTAGGTTTAGAATTTAAAAAAAAATAACACACACATGTTCAGATCTGAATCATTCTGAACCTAAGTCGCTTCAATACAGGCGTTGACAAAAAGTTCACACACTCTATTCTCTGAATACCCAAAAGAACCAAACCGACAGTGGCTAAAAATGCACACAAGGTCGCGCCTCACTATGGTCTCACCCAGCCCTATAAAATAACACACAGTCTGAGAAAATACATACCAGCCATGGTTTCAGAACCATCTTTCTATGCTGCTGTTGAGAGAGGCACCATACTGGAGAAAAAGACGCTACTCAAAAATAAGTGTCACCATCTAAAACACGCCCAGAAGTCCACCTGCTAGCTATCCACCCGCTAGCTATCCCCCTTTTTGCCTTTTAATCACCTAAAAGAAAACGACTCTCTCCCTGAAGTGCGCCAAACTTTCCAGGAAAAAATCATGGCAGAAAATCTGCCATTGTTTTTGCTAGCGCAGGCCTCCATAAATCTAGCTGTGAAAAAGAATTCCCCCAGCACATGCGTCCAATCCCTTAATAGACTTTTCTAACATAATTCCATTCGATAGTGATTTTTCCTAAAATAAAAATATGTCTGTTGCACACTTTGTGGTGGAGAAAACTAAATTACCTTCTTGTTATGGGAATAATTCCCACTATTTCCTAGGGAATAGCGGCTTAAGATTTTACCCGTTAAAGAATAAAATCCCCAACTACTCGACTCTACCCACTTATCATTTAATATCATAATGTTATGATATTTATAAATATATATATACGCCTTCACACATATTTATAATTTTATAACCGTATAGTTATATGTTTAATGTTATATCTTAGTAGGGTTTAGCATGGTAACCCTTATCTGCAATTCCATCATTTTTATCATATAGTTTGATGTCCTAAGACATCTCTTTCCCTTTGTTTAAAAGAGGATCTTGACGATCACTCATTTTGTTAGCCTTTAGTTAAGTTGCATTATGTCTCCTAAGTATTTTTTTTCACTTAGACTGTTAACCTTTATAAGCCACAAGGGGTTGTCTTGGGTGGGGCCTTGGCCTTGAGCACTCACCGAGACTAATCCAATAATATGCAAAATTTACAAGATATTCCAGGGCATAGGAGAGGGATATTACATCCTCCCCCCCTAAAGAAGAACACCGTCCTCGGTGTTTCTTGTTTTTTCGGCAAACTTTTATTCTTCTCTGGAGTCATCTCGTCTTGCTTCGCCTTGCTCGGATCTATTTGATTTTGTTTTCTGATCTTTGTAGGTTTGTAGGACCTGCATTTTTCCTGTAACATAAAATCAGGTCTACCCAAAAGAGTCAATTCATCATGAAACATAATTAGCAGGTCATTTTCAGCATCATAACTACCATTCGGTCCTTTCCAATATTCCATGTCCAAATTACAATTCAACTTAAACAAAAGTCATACATTCTCTTGCAATCTGCAATTTTTTCTAATGTTCATGGGTGTCACATTACCCAATTATTTTCCATAATGCAATTCATACATTAACAAAAACATGACTACAAGCATTGAAATCCCATTATATCAATAATGTCAATCAATCAGCATGTTACCTCATCGATACAAGTTTACCTGCAATGCACATACCTTTTTCGCATTGTCCTTTTCTTTGGATGTCCTCCATCACAGCACATCAAGTGCCAATAGTACTCCAAGTACCAATTCAAGTCACCCAACACAAGGACGATACCAACCCTTCGTGTATCTCCTCTGTGCTATTCAGGGTGCTTGTCATTATTCTTCATTCAAGCCACCCAACAAAAGGAACATACCCTGTACCCCTCTTAGCGGTATCTCCTTAAGGGTGCTTTACCAGGTTGAGGCACTCCGTTCTCGCACACCTCCACAGCGCCTAGAGGTTATTCTCTTCACAGAGTCCCCCAACTCATGTGACAGTCCTCTAATGTGTGCGGAACGAGTCTTAACCACACGTCTTACATCTGGGCGTCCCCAGAATGCATAATGGTCCCTCGCTGGCACGGGGGAAAACAAGGTAGATTTTAACCACTACCTCCATCACCACTCCCTCTTCTGGTGATAACTTTATACACATGAGATTTAGTCCTCTTTCATGGCCATAAAACCTCATGCCTGCAAACACTTTATAGGTGGTCAGTTTATCATATTATCAATTCAAAGAACATCAAACTTTTAGCATAAACCATGACTTACCCCATTTCTCATTCATCCGATAAGAGCCTTTTATCACCAGAATTGACAAGTACGAATTTTCGAGAAGCCACAAAATCTTTTCATTTTCTTATACTAATACCACTTGCAAGAAAACACATAAAACTTGAGAATTTTGACAATGCAATTACTCATTAACTTCAAAGTATTAAAACAGAAAATTCATTCACAGCTGCAATTTTATATATACTACATTTGAACCTTTAAGCGCTTTGTCAATGCCATAAGACCAACATCCGAACCTGTTAAGAATTCTAAGCAAATTTAATTGCCTGCAATAAGCCTCACCACAATAAGGTCAGGAAATCCCCGTAAAAACAAAACAACTACTTTTAGTTAAACTGTCCCTTCTACAATATTCATAATCAAAATAAATCAATCACAGAGATGGGCATCCTCAATGAACTGCCAATAATTAATCAAAGAATATCAAACTTTTATCATAAATCATGCCTTCAAAACTATATATATTTGTCTTCAAGAAGATGGGTAAGCATGTTTAACTTGTCAGGAAGAAGCTCACAAATCTGTATACAACATTCAAAATCCCACATACTTGTACCAAATGAATAGGAGGCTTGCGAGATTACAATAGTTGAAGTCATAACAGAAAACAAAGACTTAAATTGATTATTTTCAAAATATAACCACATATTGCGCTTATAAACATATGTAAACAGTGTTTATAAACATATGTAAACAGCAATGTTGTACCTTCCCAAATAACTTTAGAAAAATGTTTTCCTATATTGTTAAAATTTTGAAAATATAAAGCTAAGACCAAGACTACATGTTCTCAATATCAACTAAAAGTTAAAACTTACTCAGACTATATATTTTGATTCTGGAAGCATTATTGTACTGAATATTCCAATGTGAGGAGACTATTCCAAATAATTATCTTTCCCAAACTCAAAGCATAATAATATGGATTGGATAATTCCTCTTAGAGTATTTTAAACCATCAGAAGCATTTAGATCACCAAGACTGTCAATATTTTGAAAAAAGGGAAAATGATATATGATTGACCTACATGACAAAGGAAAAGCATTTGTATTTCACCGCCTATTTCATCAACTATTTGATATTGGGGTAAGGCCTAGTTTATCTATCCATTACCTTCCAAACTTTGTACCCAAAAGGGGTCATTTTCTTTCAAAAATATTACGCCATTAAATATTGTTTTTTGAATGCATGTTGGCAATCTATAAACCCACATTCTGGAATATATGAGTTAAAATAAGTTGAAATAAATCCCTCAGTCAAAGAAAACCAAAATTTATTGCTACAATATATTTGAAACTATCACTGAAGTTCTACCAGTTCAAATGAAAATGTACTTTGAAATTCTCCTGGTTCAGATGACAACTGTTCTTTCAAGCTTTTTAGCATACTGAGTTTACAACTGTTATGTCTCAAGTATTAAGCAGCAAAACAAATAATGCCAACCATTAATTAGTTCCGTGGAAACATTTTTTTTTTTCATGTCATAAATTGTATTTTTTTTCTAACAAATTATGTCCTGACTTCAAAACTTTATACTAAGATATCATTTTAGGCAACAATACAAACCAAAAAGTTGCAAGTAATCAGTCAAAACTCAACATTGAGTAGTTATTTTAGTAATCAGTATGTTATCATATTACAGTTTCAAGATAGGCCTTCATAAAGCATCTTCAGGGCCAAATAAGATTCACTCCTAAAAATTTACAACCCTAATAGCTTAGATTTCACATATGTATTATGGTTTCACTTCCTAGATGTTGTGGACAGATAAACCAATAAACATGCAAGTCCACCTGCAATGCTAAGATAGATAACCAGCACCCATGCAAGTCGGCTTGCAAAAATTGGCACAAGCACCCACCATTCTTGCAATTCCAACTGCAATGCTGTTCATATCATCTTTCAAGCTGATAAAATGCAACTCCACAAATACCCATGCTACATGTATTCATAACTATGGAAAAGACCAGCCTAAACCTCATCATGACTCATACGTCTATGTAGGACTTACAGCTAACACGCATCCATTTGCAAATTCTGTGAACCAGGGATGTGTTCATCCCTCGGTGCTGCCCTGCTAAGATGAATATTTGGGGTATATAACGCATGGGTTGGATATCCTATTAAAACAGAAAACACAAGGATCTATACAAACAAAAATATGTAAGAAAAATTCCCAGGCAACAAATAAACCAAAGTGACAATAAGGGCATGCATTTAACCAAATATAAACAAGATAGGGAGGATAACCGGAACAGGTATCATTACGATAGAACCAGTTGTCCTTGCAGTGGGGGACAGATAATAGAACAATCAGCAAAGGACATCTATCAGGTGTATATGCCCGTAACTGTACTCCTTTTATGCAGAAAGGGTGGAGTTTTTTTTTTCATCAGAAATCATCTAACCGAGTCGTGAAAGTGAGACAGGTGGAATAAAAAAAAAAGGAGATATATGCACAAATCGCAGCACATGTATCAATCGCAGGTTGAAAGAACAAGCGATGGAGCTTAGAAATGGATAATTTCTCTCTCAACAATCCTAGAAGGGAATCGCATAAGGAACATGCACAAATCGTAATTCATTAAGAGAAACCACATACAAGGGTTTAGTCAACATGCACGATTATCAGATTTACAGAAAAATATATCTCAAGTCAACCTGCAACGATTATTACATTTATGGGAATCTATATCTCTTAGCCACACATGGGGCGTTAGCCGGTAAATCCAGAGAAGCAAATATCGAAATCTTGATATGAATTCTTTGGGGAATGCAACCATTATAGGGAATGCCCAAAATGATTATGATTTATACGTTTATTGACAACGATCTCACCTCGATATGATCGAATCTTCAGCTCCGAGCAATTCTTCTTCCAAATGTAATCCTGCAACTATCATGTTAGTCCATTCTTGAGGGCCCAGCGTTGTAGCTGGGCTCTGATACCATATGTAAAGTACCCAGTTACCTTAGAGCTATAAAGCATTCAAGAAGTCTGCAAAAAATAAAAAATTTAGTAATCTTTCACCAATTGACACATTTGTACTGCATTCA
>LPNX010263660.1:31748-42207 GCA_001517045.1 Pseudotsuga menziesii
TACTTGGAACCTAACATCTACATGGTATGTTAGACCATACTCTCTACCACGGGATCAAAATCACTATCATAGGATGATTTCTTGCTAATGTATAATTTCAAGGGCGTGGAAGATACTTACCAATAATCATAGGTACTACAAGTTTCTCCTAATGTTCCATTGTTTATGGCCAATGATCCCTAGACGAAGTTGGTATAATGTTAGACCCTAACTTTTGTCTACTTACCATATCGTTTGTCTTGAAAAACAACACTTTTACTTACATTTTGATAAATGGACACCATAAGAAAATCATTCCTTATGTAGGGATAATGTGATGGACCAAGGCCTTAGCAATAAGCTATCTATTTCAAAAGAGAATTTTGTGTCCATTTTATGAGTTTGAATTTTGCTAGTTTCACATCACATAAATTTGACCATTAAATATTTGATGAAATTGCAATTTTAACTTGTTGAAATAATCATTGTTTAAATACAAATACATTTAGTTTTTGCAACTTAATTTTGCAATGTTGATGATCCATATCTATAATTCCATAAAATACAAAGTGGTTATTGTAAAATTTTAGATAAAAAATATGATATCCCTTTCTATTATTTTGATCCACTCCAACAACTAATTCATAAAACAATTAAAGTTTGAAAAAATTTTAATCACTTTTATTACACACATTTGAGAATATACCTTAAATATAACAATAATTAATTAAAGTCATAATAAAAATTGATATAAAGTTCATCGTAACTCTAAATTTATAATTACTTGAAAAAGTTTTTGAAAATATATTAAATATTAATCCATAAAAATCTCATAATCTTTATTTAATTAAATTAATATTAATATCATAATTTTTAAAATGCAGAAAACGTGAGATAATTTTCATAAAAGACAATATTATAGAAAAAAAATAATAATGGTACAATATAATTATGAAAAAACATTGTTTAATTATTTATGTTGAAAAATTTGTAATATCAATTCAAAATGAATATACGGTATTTAAAGTCTTCGTTGTAAGTTATTAAATGAAATCGACCATTTTTATAAGTTATCAAATGAAATTGACCATTTTTAAGAACGGTAACAACAAACGGCCACTATTTTCAGTCTATCAATCAGTTGAATTGATGAATGAATATCTATATTTCTTTTTTATTCTTGTAAATGAATAGTGTGAAATCCTATGCCATGACTCTTCCTTCGCAGTATTATTCTTGTGAATGAATAGTTTGAAACCCTATTTCATTATTCTACCTGCACAGAACGAATGAGAAACATCTATATTAAAAATAGGTAGGTGGGTGTGGGGAAGAGATTGTTTCCGGTTCAAGAGGCAGCTAAGTTCTTGGGGTATTTAATAATAAGTATGATCTACCGGTCCGTGCTTTCTAGCATTCATGGAAGCCTTATAATCCCTAATTAACCCCTCCTCCTTGCCTGCATTGACTCTCACTTGCTGCACCTTCTTTGATTGGCGACTGCAACATCCGGGAGTTGGGACATGGGAGTTACATTGACTTGGGGGAGAACAGCTACTATATCCAGCTCCTGCTGCTGCTGCCGACGCCCCGATGGAAGAATCGGCATTATGTTGCTGCGGAGGAGTCGGAACATGGGCGTTGGGTTGAGATCCGGGAGTACTACTATCAACTTTAACTGATTCAACGGAAGAATCGACTTTACTGCTCTTCTCTGGCTTTGAAGGAGTTGGAACTTGACCGGGTGGTTGAGCCCCCGGAGCAGCAGCAACCATAAGTATTGGGATTTCCTTAAACAACAACATAATCATAAGTAGGGTAAGGGCAGCAACCGCAGGAACATACTTGTCGTTTTTCATTTTGATCAATTTTTCACTCGTATGCTTATGGAAGCCTGTAATACAAAATGATATTGAGAATGATAGGTTCGATAATGGATATATGGAAGTGATGAAAACGGGAGGTATGATTGGTTTGCACTTGCAGATGAACTTGCTAATAATGTATTGAATGAATACAATGTGCAATACTGACCGGGAGCGATCGTCTATAAATACATGAGGAAGAGGCGAAGGAGCGGAGTGCCACCAAAGTTTTCAGATTTGAAATTGAAGTGAAAGTCAAATAAATTGTAGTATGGGCAATCGAGAGAGTCTTCGTTCGTAGAGGATACGGAAGGGAATATACATATAACTCGCTGTGGCATGAATTAGTTAACATTCAAAGTCGTCATTTTATATGGTCAGTTTAAAGTTTCAACTATTTTTTAGGCTGAATAAGTGCGCGCCAGGAGAGACGGAGGAATACGGGAGAGACCGAGGAATACGGGACGTCTGACTGAACTTCCGTCCTTGGTAATACAGAGACCGTTGGGTTGTCAGTGTAGATATCTGCTTAGAAATTGTAGAGGTGAGATAATTGAGAACTATGTTGACCTACTTTCTTCTCCACAATTTTAAATTCTATTCTCCATAATCTGTGTGCATCTAAAGAAAAAAATCTATGTTGTATTACTACGAGTAAGTAACATTTACATTTTAGTACCACGGATGTCGGCTGATTGGCAACTGCCAGTTTTTTTAAGGTGTGTTAAGCTTAGGTATCACTGTTGATTCTTCTAGTACACACATTAAAAAACATTATTTATATTTTGTTGTGTTAAGGTGGTGATATTAACATCAATTGCAATTTTGTGGTGTTATATTGGTAAAATTAGCAAAGTTACATTTGGTGGTGTTAAGGTGGTGGTATTAGCACCATTTTTATTATGTGGTGTTAAAGTTTGTTAATATTTATGGAGACGGAGTCCTCATCTATATT
Organism: Pseudotsuga menziesii; assembly: GCA_001517045.1. Lineage (NCBI taxonomy): Eukaryota > Viridiplantae > Streptophyta > Pinopsida > Pinales > Pinaceae > Pseudotsuga > Pseudotsuga menziesii. Next base: position 34,548 of record LPNX010263660.1, read on the forward strand.
AACATAAATATCATGTTGACATGTACATAAAGTGGGGCTAATGACTTATTTTCTACACAAACATGTAAAAATATGATATAATTATAAGGATTTGCATTATACACACAATTTCACAAAATAATTGTTTCTCAAATACCTTAAACCAATTTTTATTTATTTACTTATTCAAATAAATACTCAAAATTAGTTGAGGTTTTCAATCAAAATCACAACCAATTAGATTATTTATTTTTCTTTAATTTAAATAAATAAATTCAAATAATTTCCTTATAAAATTTTACACTACAACCATAATAAACTCACAAATAATTATTTTGTAAATAAACCAATAAAATCATAATCAAAATTTCTGTTTACATCTTTTTCTACACCTTTTTCCATGACCTAATATTATTAGATCAACAACTTGAATATGAAATGCACATTCATGGTTGATGATCCAAGTAGAAAGAACATGATCCATGGTAATGGTCATCCATCCCAACAACATGGACAAACAATGAGGGGGTAAAGTAGCAGACCCCTTGATATAAATAATAAGGAAAAATGGCCACGTGGGAAGCTACTTTTGTTGATCCTACCAAATTCGAAGGCTCCTTACCTCTAAAGAATAATAGGGGTTACCTCTAAACGAACATGTAGAACCGGACATTTGACGGTCATTATTTATGGAGGATGTGATGATATGGTACTCATTTCAGAGATCATTAAAATTAACCATATGTATGGTGGGAGTATTACTATTGGGCGAGAGTGTTATGTCAATCTTTTTTAGGTGAAAAGTCCTGAACTTTTTTTATTTTCTCTCGCTCAATATATGCTTCGAAGTCTCAAAATCATTATCACTAACAAATGATCAAACATTTGGTTTTCTTCTTTGGTAATGTTATTGTTTTCTATACATATTTATTGATGCAATGGTTTTCACATTTTACTTGTATAATTCTTCTTTGGTTGACCACAACTTGCCCATTTTTATTTTTATAAAGTAGTGTGTAACTTTGTAAGTGCCTACTTTATGATGACTAGTTTAGATTATAAGATAATTTGCCATATGTTATTATGATGCATTTTTTCCTTGAAATAATGATACATTCACTATCTAATAGAACTTATTTAAAGAAGTTGGTGTTGTATTTTAATTGATTTGGTTCTTGTGTACCTCTAAATTAGAAGGTTATTATAAGAACAAAAGATTCTGTAACGTCCCCCAAGTTATCTTGTTGCGGAATGAGGAAAAATGGGGTAAAAATTTTTCTATGTTTCTTTTTGTTTATTAAAGCTTTACACCCTCGAAGAAATGTGCTTCCTAATTAGGAGTCTACAAAAATACGCTTGGTAACTTTTCCATTAAACAAACCTTTATAGTGCATTCATACTAACATCACCATGAACAAATTAAAACATGCTCAACATAAAAGTACAAAAGACTAGACAACAAGAGACAACCATATTCACGTGGTTCACCTCGTCCACGAGGCTACGTCCACCAATTTGTTTTCTTTTATTGCTTATGGGAGAGTAGTACAATGTTATGGTGCATCCACATCCAAAACTGGTTCACCTTTTCTGAAGTCTCCTCAAAGAGACAATTGCAACTCGAAATTTCCTTCTTTATTACAACTCATAATAAAGACGAACCTTGGCTTTAAATCAACATTTCCTGACTGAATTTTGGCTTAATCATCACACCTTTTTAAGGTATGCTTTGTTGGATTAAAATATTAACAATTTAAAAGTAAATAGCACATTCAAAATAAAACCTTAAACTTAAGGTTGCCAAATAGACGGTATAGATACTATTGTAATGTGTGTCATTCCATTATCTACATTTTTAAACTTAGTTTAAATACTGAAACATACAAGAGATAGCAATTCTGCGGTCAATTGTCTGTGCGACCATCTGCGGCAATTATACCAAACAAATCTCCAGCCCACATCAACACAACATAATCAGTAGTTTTCCCTATCAGCCTTCAAACAGAAAACAACTTTGCACATTAGAAAATTGCCGGATCTCTAAAATATTGAAAACGCACTTGAACATGTCCAGAATACCTCAAACAGCGAGCATCAAAATAGCAGAGGTATTAATAAACATGTTATACAAACTATCAGCAGATCGGTATCACAAACAAAGTTTAACCAAGATGTAACATCCCTCTCGTAGCCCCCTATATATCTTGGTAATTTATGAATGATTATTGTAATTTAATTGTGGTGAGGAGATCAAGGCCAAGGCCCCACCAGAAAGAAAGAAAAAAAATATATATATATATAAGAAATTGATCCTTGAAAACTCACAAAGTACTAGCAAAACCCTAGACGACTTAATCTCCTAGTAAGTAGTGACGAGGCTGATATATTTGGTTAACGAATGAATGGATCCAACTCTTTTAAACAAGATGTCTTACCTAAAACCTAAACATGGCATCTAGAACCAAGGAAAGCATGCTGAATACATTACAAGCCTGAATTTTAAACCTTACCCAAGGCTGCTTGAAATGGGTACCATGTAAAACATTCAAAATGATATGACCATATATATATATAGATATATGGATTATACTATAACAACCTAAACAGTAAACTATGACATTATTAGTTAAGAGGTGGGTTTGGGGATTGTTCCCTATACACTAATTTAATTAAGAAAAGGGATACGTTTCCGGAGAAAAACGTGGCTGATATTCCCACATTAGGAGGAAAGACATGGGAATCATTCCCGTAACTAGAAAAGAGTGCCATGTGTGAGGAAATGAGGGAAAACCAATTCATTTTCTTCCAACGGCCATCAATTAAGGCAAAGGAATATTTGCCTTGATAAGGGGAGTGCGTGCGGAATTTTGGGAATACCTATGCATGTTGTAAGCTATAATCTCTGCATCTCCAGGGAGAAGGGAATTTATGTGCCCTTTAAGAAGGGGTCTCTGCATTTGATATGGGGGTGGCCTCTTGAAACGGGAGCGAAGGTTTTCTTCGGGAAAATGCTCTATCTCTTGTGGTAGAGGATTCACTGCTGTCAAGGAAGGATTTGCCCTTCTTCTTGAGGAAGCACTAGAAAGGGGCAATGTTTTCAAACATTACATTTGGGGAAGAAAAATATTTGGGATTGCTGGCCTCCATTATGTGGCAAATTGAAAACCCTAAGTGCATGGGTAACTAATCTGAACGCAGCGCTTTGCAGGGTATCTGCGTGGTTGGGTATGTCTTTTTCCTCCTTTTATTTTCATGGTTGAATCTACCGGGCCATTTTTTTTGGGTAATGCTTTGAGTATGTCGGGTTTGAAATGTTGAATGCCTTTTGCCCTCATTTTGTTGGGTCATTTTCCTTGCTTGCCTGCAATCCGTTAGTAGGTAGTGCACTAGGCCTTAGGCAAGGCGATCTTCCAACATGTCAGTGACTATGTGTTCTCTTTTTATTGATTTCAAGGCCATTGACAATCGTATTGGCCAACTCTTCAAGCTCGGCTTTTTGCTAACCCAATGATACATAACGTCTTGAACTGAATATCAAAAGAAAATGCCATGGTTTGTAGCCATGGGCGAAGTGTTTCTTCAAATTTTGTAGTTTCATGAAGGCAATGATTTAGTTTTTTGCACTCCCAAGAAAAAGGGGCCATGCAAGCCATTGATCTCAAAAATAAAGAGTTTGCCGACTTCAAACCAGGCCAAACAGTTTTCAAAATCAAATCCGATTTATTTAACTAGCTTTTGATAATGAAACCGTTATGGTAGAATAATGGTTTAAATTTTGATAATGGTATGCTAGTGATTTTCCAAATGTTGAAATATGGAGAATCGATATGCGTGCGATTTGACCAAGAGGTTGAGATCGAGAGTATTTGAGATGCATGCGCTTTGAAAAAAAATGAGAATGAATTTGGTTGTTGGCATTTTTTATATACATAACCCTGAACTTCTATGGTTTTGATTAGGATATGACTGCGATCGGTGTTATTGCTGGCCTTTATAGAACACTTCTGATAAACGACTGTTTTATAGTGAATCAGATTAGAAGGGTAAGGTATCTGCAGTTTAAATGTATGTGACCCAATAAACCTTGCAAGTGCCTGTGTTTTGTAGACTCGCGGTTTCTTTTAGGTTTAACCTTGTAGCATAGTGGACAGAAATGGTTTCCGAGGGAATTTCTCCTTATCTAACTTCTTTCTAGATGACAGCGTGGGCGTGCCTTACTGTGGCGAGTCTGTCCCATGCCTGCGTCTATGTTTGGATCTGTTGAAACATTTTTTTTAAACTGTCTGCATTGTCCTTTGACAAAAAAAAACGGGTGCCTAATCTGCCTAGCATGGGGAGTAAGATCAACCTCAACTACTGTTAATTTTCATGATTCTAGAACTATGTTTATTATGCCTGCGTGTATTCTTTGGTTCTGTAGGGTACTGGTGCGTTAAAAGTATTTATATTTACACCTGTCTGTGAGGAAAATGGTGATGGGGAAATTATTATCCTCTCAGTTTAGTGACTTTATTCCTTAGGGGGAATTATTTTATTGTCTCTTCATCTTAAATATGCGGGGTATGTAGCAATATGCGTTTTGATAAAAATATGAAATGGATGGGTGAGTATACTGTAAATCTAGTTTATTTTTTACTCGCTGCTTTTAGATGATAACAGTCGCACCTGCGGTAGATGAGTATCTATATGTCTTTCTAGGTTGAAATTGCTGTTTTGGATGACAAGAGTCATACCTGCGTGTGAGGATTTTTCTTTTACTGATCTAAGTGCCATGGATTTGAAAGTATCCAATTTCCTCTCACCCTGGTTTAGTTGCCAGATTTTTTTTAATGCCCTTTGTTTTGAGTATGGGTATAGTTGATCCTTGTCCGGGATAGGAACTTGAATTAAAATACTGAATAGGTTTATATAGACATGCTTGATGCGTAATCATTATAGATCTTAAAGAAAATTAAAGATGTTGACCTGCGAGGTTCTATATTTATTTTAATGTAAAGCCTCCACAGAAAGTAAAGATGCTAATAAATGGCATTTGTGATGTTTATATGTCCTATATATGGTAAAGAAGCTGAGATATGATGCTTGTATGGAATATTTATAGGATTGAATTCCTTGAAATTACTCCCTAAGAGGGTTCTTATGAAGTTAGAAAGAAAAGATGGCAACAGAGTGTTGCGGATTGTAACTTTTGATTTTAATAAATGTCACCTGATGTGACAAGATTTGTGGACGTAGCCCAAGGATTGGGTGAACCATGTACATTGGTGTTGTTTTTGTGTTGTGATGTATTCTGCACTTTTATGTGTTCGAACTATTTTCATTTTATGCTCTTTGATGGTTTTTATGCATGATTTTTATGCATGTACCTTTAGCTTGATAATAATGGCGAAATGGAGATGATAATGGTGAAATGGTGAGATACGACTTGTGTTAAATAGAAAGATCATTTATTGGCTGGACACCTTATGTTAGATAAATAAGAAATTTGTTGGCTAAGGCTCTTGCATGATGTATTAAGAAAATATAACATTGTGGATAACAGACGGGACTACAATAATCCAGTTAGCTTACAGTATCCCTCTTATATGAAATAAGGGTGTTATGTTACTGATTTAGGGATAAGGGAATCATATTCATATGAAATTGTTTTGTAAGCTTTTCAGACTAATGTTTTGATATGTTCAAAAGAAAAACAGTTGTAAAAGAAATAATCACCTCTTCACTCAGCAGTTGATTTAATATGCATTGACTTATGAGCTGATCATTTGTTTCTTTCAATTTGTAAATGATGATGAAATGTTTCTTTTAAATATAAGAATGATGTTTTTGGATTTGTGGCTTTAAAATACTATCAATTGTTGTTTTCAATGATAGGCCATTGATATGAATGGGTGTACAGATGAAGTTACACATAATTATTTGGGGAGGAAAGGCTCGACACTAATATGATGGACTTGTTGTAACAAAGACTCTTTTACCCATTTTGCACACAAAATGGCATCGAGGTATAAGAGGTACATTACATATGGTATCAAAGCGAGAGTTGAAACGCTCAGGCCTATTGGGCTCAAAATGTTTCCTCATATTTTGTTTTGACTAACGATTGAGTTTTGCTTGGTGATAACAGAAAATCAACAAGTTCACTGTGTACGGCCAATCTAGGTACCTTTAAGTTGTGCCAAAAGCAAATTGTTTCTGACCTTGTAATTGTGCAGGAGAAGGAGGAACATCTCCTCAAGATCACAATAAATATGGCCATTACCTTTCTCGCTTCCCCGTTAGGCCAACGACATAAGTGCAGAGGTATCTAGATATTTCCTTTATTTTATTTCGAAAAGATTTATGAATGGCTAATGCAATTGATGCATCTTTATCTAGATTGCATTAGAGAATTCTTGGCAAGGTACAAGAGTCTTTCAAGAAAAAACTCACGGTCGGTGAAGGAACTATAATAATTCTACCATAATAATATAGGAACTGAATTATTATCAACGACATGATGTATGATGGCATTACGAAGGTTTCCTAGTGCATTGTAGTACTGCTAAAGACCTAATGAGAATCAAGTATTGATTATGGGTTCTCTAAACCTAAGCTAGGATTCTTTAAAAAATAAAAAATAAAAAAAATAAAAATAAAAAGGGGTAAGTGGCTCAGGTGAGTATACTCCCCAGTCTTAGAAGTATTATTGTGTAAGGAAATATGGTTAGATATGTGTAGTTGTAAATATACATACACAACTTGCCTAAATTCCTTGGGATAGCAAGGTAGCTATAAAATGGGAGCTTGATTGATGATTTAGGAATAACTGTGTTACCCTTGAAAACTCTCAAAAAAAAAATTATGTGCCGCAGACTTTTACTTACAATGAAATGGTTTAAGCAAGAGGATAAGAACTGGTAAAGTGGTAGCCATGCTAAAACTTGCGTTTGCAACACAAGTCTTGGTGGATATTCCCTGTATTTGGAAGTCACTGTTTAAAGCATTTCGGTATACTCTAATGAGTCACATCCTCTGCTGTCCTATATTCGTAATTATTTCAACAAGCCTAAGATTCTAGTTAAGTATTTGATGAAAACCAAATGCTAATATTATAGCCTAGTTCACTGACATAAACATTGTTTACTTGACCCATGCATTGTAACTTTGGTGGTTTAATGGCAACCATGCCATACATCTAAAACTAGGCTTATTTTACCTTGGGAGGCTTGTTTCCTGTGAAATCTCTTTGGGCATTAACATTGTTGAAGAATTTCTTTAAAATCATCAAGTATATAAATCTTGAAAGTGGATGTCATCAGTCCTCCAACAATCTTGCACTCAAATTACTTCAGATTTGGGTTCACTGCCTGTGGGAATTTTGGTTGAATCACATTGGACTGATGCTAACCTTTTGGTTGAATATTTAGATCCTTAATTGGTATCCAAATTAAATCGATGACATAGGCATCAATTCTAAACCTGTTTGTAGTTGATTGCTGAAATTTTACAAATTGAAATCTGGTTATTGGTGACTTTGCTTTTGAATACTAAGGATTGATTTAATGCTTAAAGAAGGTTTGACATGGTAGGAAAATGAAGGATGAAAGTTGATAATGATTTTGTTGTGTGTTAAACCTTATTGCTGGTGATATATATATATATATATATATATATATATATATATATATATATATATATA
>LPNX010263683.1:0-52902 GCA_001517045.1 Pseudotsuga menziesii
GTGCACTTACCTTTTGAAACAAAAGACTTCCCTGGGTTGACAATGAATTTCGTAAACTCTGTATGTTGATAACAATCTATCTACATTTAGGGTGCTCGACACTATTAATCTATGGTTCAAAGAACATAACATTGCGCAGCTTGCATGGGCCGCACAGCTTGCATGGGTCACGCTACTTGTGCAGCTTACATGGGCCCCGCAGCTTCCATGGATTGGACCGCTTGCGCAACTTGCATGGGCCACGCAGTTTGTGCACTGTCAAGAGGAACGTCGCCTGGTTCGTGAAAATCCGTGCAGTCATGTTTGCTGCGACATTTGTGTATCACGTTCACTGTGACATTTGTGGATGATGCGACATTTGCGAAGTTGGTAGTGACATCAAATGGTTACGTTACATGTGGCATAGCTCGGTTGCAGGTTATTGCAACGTGTTGTGAGTCAACACATGTGCATGGAGTTAGTAGAAATGTTTCGGGGATAAGGAATGTCGTGGCAACATAACGCTTGTGCAGCAATTTGGCAGATTTTCATGGTTCAGTTTAGCATATGGTCGTAATGAAAATCAAGAAGATGGCAGCTGTGATGATAAAACGAGTTGAACCATTACTTATCCGAGGGCTGAACGCTTATATAACAGTGATTATGGCCACATTGGAGAAGGGAGAGCTTCGTTTTTCTGTTACGAGAAACTTAGGGGAGTTTACTGCGAAGTGCCCAGATGTTGTTCTTTTGAGGTCAACATTCTCTGTTATAATTTAGCTTTCTTTTCCTTTCGAAGGCTAATTGTAATTTCCAGAAGAGAGGTCTTAAAGACTTTGTACAACATTCTGTTTACAGTTGCTGAAGTTGATTCCAAAACCATTTTTGTACCATCTTAAAGAGATAAATTGGATCGGTACCCTTTGGAGAGGGACCCGGAGACGTAGCCCAGTGGAGGGGGTGAACTCTGTTATCAACTTCTGTTTTGTGGCTCTCTGTTTTAGTGTTTCTCATTTCTGTTCAGTTTTGCTATTTCATTTCCTGTTTAGTTTGCTGTTATATCAGATTTCAGCATTTAATTAACTGTTTCGGCTCTTTGATGAATTCAACAAACTGATTAACGCATTCTTTAAATAAAATTTTAATGCACTCAAGTTGATGTCCGACGGATCAGATAGTAACAAGGGAGAAATTGATTTCCTGCTCCGTTTCAGTTAGCCTTTAAGCATAAATATGAAGATAAGAATCTTTCCAAGTCCAAGGAGAATTATAGTCCAGCAGGTGTAGTAGCAGAGGAGTTGCTGTGATTAGTCTCCAAGTGGGATATTGTTTGTTATGGAGCTTGATTATCTTCCTAAGTCTAAAGATTGTTGCAACCGTGTTTTGATCCCAGTACTTGACATGGGGTGTGAGGGGGATACCCCCCCCCAACTATTGTCTCCAAGGAATCTGGGGGGGAGGTGACACCATTATTGGAGCCCCCTAGCGGGGATTCAGGGAAACAACCCCAAAGAGAAAGTTTTGGAAAAACTGCCTTGTAAAATTTTGTAAGTTCATAATCAATTTGGATCATTCATCATTAGGTTACAAATATAATGGTAGATATTATGTTTGTGTATTTTTTCCTTAGAAGGAAACCTTCTTTTAAAAAAGAGCGTTGTATTGCGACTACGTAGTGTGTGAGAGAGATTGTGAGAGAGTGAAGAGGAGGTTATGGAGGATGTGTTATGGGTTGTGTCCCTTCATTTTTCATGATGGAATAACAACAAGGACTAGTTGTTTCTTTGTGGATGTAGCCCATATCAGGTGAGCCATGTATATTAGTATCTCTTGTATTTTTTTCTTATGTGTTTTATTTCTGCATCTATTTTATTTTATTGCTCGGTGATCATATTTTTTTCTAACAAAATTTTGTTTGCATAGTCAACCTTCATGTCATCGTTCTTACCCTAGGGCACTGGCAGTTGATATAGGTCATTCAAATTGTCCATAAAAACTACCCAATTATGCTTACATTACCAAATGCAACTACTCTGAGTTGTGGGAATGCACAAGGGACAAAAATATTTTAATGTGTAGAAGGAAAGCAGAGATGGAGAAGATAGGAACACCTACAAAGAAACCTCTCCTAAGGGAATACTATTGTGGTAGTGGTTGTGAGCCTCCTATATGAGACACCTACTTCAACTAGTTGTGAGAATACAAAAAGGAAAAGGATTTCATTCTTAAATCCCTTTCTCCACCTTCATTTCCCTTCAGCTATAAAATTTCATGATTCTCCTCCACTATTGTTGATGTGTACAATTGAACATTGTGTTCGTGTAATGACTCTTGAAATATATCCTTCACCCATTTCTCCAGCGGAGGAAGTTAGAACGTTGAGCTGTTGGTCATGCTAGAAGAAATGTTGTCGAGTTTGAAAAATAAACGAGTTAATGAATTCTTGTTGCCTCTGTGGAGATCTCCAAGATTGAAAATAAAAAAAAGGTACACTGATATGATATGAATGAATGTTTTAGCTATTTGAACATCCATCACATCTATAGAGAGCACAATCAGAGAGTATATTTCTTATCCAAATATGCCCTTGGTTTGGCCCCCGGTCTCTATTCCTTTTCATAACTTTATGATGTCTCTATCAACATGAGTGGTTATTTGCAACTCTTTTAGAGCTAAGTGTCAGAGCTTAGTCTCCTTTTTATTTGGGCACTGTTTTTCATGTATCTCTTTGAGATCTTATTTAGCATGGCGGGTGGGAAACTCTGGATCAGCATCCTGGTCTCTCTTTGTGCTCTTGGTATTGGCTGATTTATGCATCAAACAGTGAACACTCTGATCCTTTTATAGAATTTCCTTGGCCTATTCTGGGATCATGTATCTATGTATGGCTTTGGCAAGTTTGTTTTGGCTCATATTGATAGTTTCTATACTATTGTAACTCTTGTAACAACCCATTATCAGAGGCTCATTTTGATGCCCTTTGATTCAAATCTGAATATCAAGGGCGGAATTTTTTCATCTGAAAAACAAAAATGGTCTTTCAAATACTTTAAGTTTTGAGTCTTTTCATAGTATCCAAATACATTTTCCTAGGTTTTAGATAATGCACTATACAAGTATAATCCTAGAGTATGTGCATGTGATAAAATAATGCTCCTATGTAATTTTAATCATGGACTATGTGCATAAGTGATAAAATCCAAGTACTACTTTTAGCCACCTGATGGTGACGTCACTAATGGTCTTTGTAAAATTTTTGAAAGGGTTCATAATATGCACTTGCCATTATTCATGAGTATTCATGTGAAGGACATCAATAATTGTTCTTCAAAGTGTACCATTCACATGGTATGGGAAAAAATTGTCCCTTGGAAAGTGATTGAACATAGCTTGGTGTAGACTTGTGATATGAAAATGGTTTGAAAGCGTTGGTAATGGTGAGATTTTATCTTTGTAACTTATAGTTCTTGGATTCAATAGTGTGAATATATTTATTAATTCTAACTAACGCGAGGTGGAAATGAAGTTATTTTTGTTTGAATTAGCTTATATTCCAACAAAGGATAGGTGAAGTTTAGAGATTGAAGATGAAGATTGAATCAAGATGTTAAAGATGCAAAAGAAGACTCCAAGCATGTGAATTATGTAGAAGAGAATAAATTATATGGGTTTATTCCAATGGATGTTAGTGACAACTCTTTTGGCAGTAGTGGAGATCAAAAGGTGTTGACAAACAAGGTTAAATTGTGCATTGGGTTCAATAAAAGCTTTGACAATATAGAATTGTTAGTCATATTATGTATTTGTGGAAACTTTAAGATCTTATATATAAATCATATGTATTGGTAGATAAAAATTTCCTGTTGTCTCCATGAGATGGATTATGCTAATTGTGTGTACTTGTATCTATATAACATGTAAAGGGAATATCGTTGTAAGACCTAAATAGGCATGCATACACATTTTTTTCCATATACCTATGATGTTTTGGATAACTTGTTTGGTAACCTTTGTTATGGGGTTGGAAAACACTTAGAGGAGTGACTCGTTTGTTGACTGGATGCTCTAAGAGTAGGCCATGTGTCGAATGGGATTCTCTATGAGTGGACCATGTTGGTTGTAGACTTTGGGAGGTGTGTTTTTCCTAGAACCCAGAAGTTTGTCTACATTGATGGGAAGTTCATCAAGAAGTTGAACGAATCGTGTATTTGAAGCACATCATACTACATTGATGATTGCAGCAATTGGATACCCATGCATTCCAACGGATGGTTACATTCCTTTATATGTACTTTGATAGTTTGGTGATGTCTACATTATCGATGTACGAGATGTAATTGCCAAGAGAGTATACATGATATTAGCTAGACATGCTTTTCCTGGGCTCCCTCGGGAGGGAGATAAGCCCAATCTCACTTTGATACTAAAATTGATATATATATATATATATATATATTTCTTTCTGACATATATCCACGAAGGGTTCACTAAGTAGGCAATAGTATAGAACGTCGGTTCATATTGCGGGATTTAGTACTATAAAATATTGAAGCAATATATGCCTAGTATATAAGGGTTACGAGGTATTTTTAATATATTAAAAACATGTAGATATCAAAGGGGGTTTATAATTATGTATCTAGGGGTTGAGTAGGTAATCCATGTCTAATTTTGTGTAAGTTTGATTGTGTCTGAATTAGATTTAAGTGTTTGAATAAGTTTGATATGTGTGAAGGTGGTGTGAATCTAATTGTGTTTGGAGTTAGAGTGATCTTTCAATCAGTATGATTTGTGATTGAATGTGATGTGAAGTTGATTGTGAAAGAAGTTGACTTGTGTTTATGGGTTTGATCCCCATTTTGATGTTATATTTTTATAATTCAAGATAGCATTATGATCTTAGGATCTTTAACTGAGAGAATAACATGCACATCAATAAACACAAGAGACAAGACAAACAAAGAACTTTCTTTGGGGAAACCATAGAGAAGAAAACCCTGCAACTTCCTCAGAGATAAAATCAACACTAAAAGTAAAACCCAAAAACATAAAGATGATCTCTCGACATCAGTAGTCTCTCTCTTGTCCTAGAAACTTCTCTCTCTCACTCATGTGCCCCAATGAGTGAGTGTGTGTGTGTGATAAATAGAGAGGCTCACTCTCTATTTATATTCTTTCGTTCACTTAATGTCCTCTCCAACATGTCGGCCTCACTTAACAATTACTTACTAGAGCCAACATCTCTAGGAGAGTCTAATAACCCTAGTGCCCCACAACTTGTGGGGACTTTTCCCCTCCAACCAACAAGGAGGGTTATCCTTAACACAATGGTAGGGAATATTTCCTCGACTTACAATGACTCAGCTAGGGTAGAATTCTCTAGGATAGTATAATAACCCTAGGACCCCACAACTACGGGGAATTTAACCCTTGATTAATAGGAGGGTTATCCACAATGACTTAAGATGACTTGTTCACATTATAGAAACTCCCGATCGGAACATCGGGGCATGACTCAATTACATTATAAACATTTCCCAGAATAAACAGCAGGGTACAATACATAAGATATACAAGTGAATACATTCCGAAGTTACAATTACATCAACACTCCCTCTTAACTAGGAAGGTATTCTCTCGACACAATTTATCAGCACAAGTCTTCTTCTCTATCTCATCTGGAACATCATCGAGTCCTCGTCATCTTCAATTCTTCTTCATCTTCAGGTCATCTTTCATCTTCAAGTCATCTTTATCTGGATATGGATCATCACTCGATTTGGATCATCATCACTCGATCAGGATCACCTCTGTTGGATCAACATCACTAGATCTGGATCATCTCTGTTGGATCAACATCACTGGATATGGATCATCACTTGATCTGGATCATCACTGCTGGATCTGGATCATCACTCGATTTGGATCATCTCAGAGACATCATCACTGGATCTGAATAATCACTTGATCTAGATCATCATCATAGGTGCTATCTCATGATTCTTCTCGTCACAAGAAGTTCTATAGAGCCAGCCCTTTTTCATCTTGGTTGTAGGCCTAGCCTCCTTATAGGTCTTCTTTAGCACTTATATCTGACCCTAAGTCAGAATGGTGAGCACTCACATATGACCATTAGAGGAACACATCCAACACCATGTCAAAAAGGCACATCACTTACATTCACGAGCATGATAGTACACAACTACTATCATCTGTGAAAAGGCATAGCACTCACATCCACCAGCATGATAGGACACAACTACTATCATATGTGGAAAGGCACTGCACTTACATCTGACCTTGAATCATCAGAAAGGCATAACACTTACATTCACCATCATGATAGGACATAACTACTATCATCTATGAAAAGGAACAGCACTCACATCTGACCTTGACTCATTAGAAAGGAACAACACTTACATCTGACCTTGACTCGTCAGAAAGGAACTCATCCCTAGACTGAGGGTTCCTCATAACTGACCAGGTTCCTCCATTCATAGGATGGAAATAGCCCTTATATCTTATCATGTAGGAACCAATCCCACAGTCATATCAGAATGGATTAGCACTCACATCTTACATGGAAGGAACCAATCCTCTCACCATGACAGAATGGAAACAGCCCTTATATCTTATCAAGTGGGAACATATCCCTCAATCACATGAGAATGTCCCTGCACTTATATCTCATCATGTGAGACTACATCCCATAGTCATATCAAAATGGCCTTCAGTCCTAGACTGAGTATTCCTGGTAACTAACCAGGTACCTCCATTCAGAGAATGGCAATAGCCCTTATATCTGATCATGTAGGAACCAATCCTACAATCATATCATAATGGATCAGCACTCATATCTGACATGGAAGGAACCAATCATCTCACCATGACAAAATGGCTCAGCACTTATATCTTAGCATGGAAGGAACCTAATCCTCTCACCATTTTAGAATGGCTCACGGTCTCATCATTTCTTCTTGGAGGGAACCTCGATCTGGAGAACACCAAGCTTCTCCCTGAAGTACTCAAACTTCACTTTGGCCATTTCTAGCATAGAATCATGTCAGGGATGATTACGTTCAAGGATAACCTGTGAGCTTTTCCAGGATAGATTACATCCGGGGATAACCTACAGGTATGTTTACATCTAAGAAACCTACGAGCTTCGCCAGGATTTATGCTCAAACAGCTTGTCTCACCGACTATGCTAGAACTCCCTCTTTTGAGAGATCTCAATCTGGATCACATACTGGAGCTTCACTACTCCTCTCTCCCAAATAGAAAGTGGAAAAACCTTTTTCCTCAGTTGTACTCAGTGCCATGCAGAACTCCATCTTGCCAAACCAAGATATCACACTTGATCCCATACTGAAGTAGCACCTTGAAGTGCTCTTCCTATTAATGGCACTGCCTTCCCAATACGAACCATCATAACCCTACAGGTTAATCTTCTGATTCACCTCATACTTGAGCCCATAATCAACTGTACCCTTCAGGTACCTCATTGCATGTTTTACAACCATCAGGTGAACATGTCTCAATGTGTTCACAACAAACCAAATATCTGGTCTCATATTTGTCAGGTACATCAAGGAATAAATCATCTAATGATACATCATGGCATCAACCGACTCTAATGAAGCAACACTCAATAGCTTCAGTTTCGATGCCATAGGTGTGATCATGGCCTTGCAGTCCATCATCCTGAACCTCTTCAGGATCTCTACTGCATACTTCCCTTGTCCACACCTCCATGCCTAGAATGTAGTGCATCATCCCCAAGTCATTTATCTTGAGCAAGTATTCTTCTTGAAAATTTAATGAGTTCCTCTTTTCTGTTAGGAACAAGTCTTCGACATATAGCAAGAGCATCATTGGTCTTCCGCCTTCAACCTTGAAGCAAAGGTTGGAATCCTTTTTACTCTCAATAAAGCCTAGAGTCATCAGTAATCTGTCCATCCTGTCGTACTATGTCGAACGTCAAGATATTCTGTAGTCACTCCCTCTGAAGTGGAGCATCATACTCCCTGTGTCTTCTATACTCTATGCACTGAAACATTCTATACCAGAGTGACAAGTAGATTCCTATGCTATTAATATTCTATGTATCCATCTAGTGTATAGACTTTCATCTTCAACCTTGTAGAAAAGGTTAATATCTTCATCAAGCTCATCATGTATGTGTTTCAACTCCCACACGCTGCAAATGTCTCTTCGTAGTCTATGCCTTCTTTTCGTGAGAAGCCTTGTGCTATGAATATTTCCTTGTATCCCACGATGTTTCCATCTACTGCATGATGGAACTACGAACTTCCCTTCATGTATCGATACTGCATCTTAGACATCATTCTTCTTGAACAGATCTTCCCTTTCTTCTTGGTTACTTCTTCATAGCTGGAAGGTTCTGCATCGATGATGTCACTGCATTCATCATATTATTCTTCATCTTGAACTATCATCACTTGTTCTTTGGAACAAGTCTCATCCTTCTGTTGCAGCTGCAACATTTTCCCAAAATTCAAAAAAATTTGGGACCCTCCTTTTGCTTAGATTGGTTTGATTTTCTTCTTTGATTTGATTTAATGACTTTTCAGAAAGACTGTTTCTAATGCCTGAAATGATCCACTTTTGTTTTTTCCTTTGAGTGCATTTTTCAAGTGTTTGAATTGGAAGATTCTTTGCTTGCGCTACCGCCGTTGTGGATAAATAATAAGCTCCACCCTCGATATTTGTCTCCGACGCATTTGTCTCAATCAGCTAACTTTTGATTTTCACATAAGAACATTTTATTACTACTTTCTCCGTAGTTGCGGATGACAAACTACGAAGCCCCCCTATTATTGTGTTGACCTTTCAAGCTCTGCTTTGTTGTTTCGTCGATCCTTGGGTTTTGGGTTTCCGTCGTTGCGGCCGCAGAAAGAACTACCTTTCTGATCTTTTAGTTGTTTTCTCTTCTGATTCAGACCTTACATAGCGGCGTAGACTGATTGTCCTTTATGACTCCGCTGTTGTGGCTCCCTATTCCGCTATCGCTCCGATTTTTAATCTCATAAGCTCCAACGTGTTATTATTTTCTCCCGGTTATCTCAGCGGTTAGCTTAGTGGTTTTGCCACCCGACGTTGCGGAAAGAAATATTCCTGCGACCTCCGACCCTTTTGTTTTCGCTGTCCAATTTTGTCCGCCGCTTATGGTTGAATATATATATATGGGGTCGGGCATGTGGATTACTTTATTACAATTCCCAACTATCGCTCACTATCGTTTTCATGCACGATCATTCCACTCGAGCTCAGTCGGACCCCCATTGTCGGTGTACCCTCGTTCCAGGTGGCTCGACTGTGGAAGCTTAACAGTTTTCTCCTGCCATATGCACCGAGGTGCCAGGTAGGATTTTGTATGCTTTATCCCATTCCTTTTGGCTGAGCGTTTCTTGATTTTGCTCCATGATTAGGTTTTTACGGTCGTTTTCCCTTGGCCCCGTCGTTTACTTACATATATAATGGGGGCTTGTAGCGTAACTGTCAGTGGTGAGTCTTGTTGCCCATAGGATGTTTTACTCTACAGCTGTATGTTTTTGACCCTACGCTTGGGGGGATTGGTGCAGGCGGCCGTTATGCTGTCTGCGCCAATTTGCCCCGTTTGATGATAGGTCATTGGGGGACGGGTTTTTTTTTATGGCCTTCCTATGGTGCTTGGACTGGTTGCCCCCTCTTACGTTGCCCGTGTCCTTTAAACCACAGCCGCATTTCACCGCGCTGTTTCAAGCGACCTGATTCGCGGTCAGGTTTCGAGCCCGAGCTGGTTGGGGGTTATATAGCACCGCACAGCGTATTATTGACCATATATTTGTATACACATTGTCTTTCCTAAAAACGTACCATTGAAAACTTGCATAAGCTCCCCATTTTCCAACGTAGTGTGATGATCATGGCGGCCATAGAGAGCCCAAGTTTTCTTGACTTTAATGTAGATTTTGTTTCCTCGCTCGATATTTGTTGATAGAACTATTTTGGTAGTAGACAACGGTGTTAGATTGCACATATTTGCTTCATTTAACTAATTTATGTCATGTTAAACATAGATGGAGTGAAATACTGCACATTGTTGTCTCAATGTTTGCAACTTATCTGGAAATGGCTTAATGATTATAATTTCATGAATGACAGGAAGATTTCGAACTCAAAATGTCGAAGAGGCAAAAGAAGAAGGCCCCTGTGGTCGAGGAGGAGCCCGACATGGAATTTGTCACTAAAACCGAGTATATTTATGAGGACACCAAGTGTATAACTGGTGTAGAGCCTGAGTACCAATGGGGAGAGATATACAGGTTGATCACACGTCGAGAGGTTCCTGATATGGGCTTGGAGGAAGAAGGCATATACGCCAATATAGAGAGATCTTCACTGATGAAGATTGCCACAAGACCAGAGCTCTTCCAATGCTCTGAAGTGATTGGTTGGATTCTTCCCCGGGTAGATGTAACCACTATGATCCTAGAAAATGTTGACAAACAAGGCTATGCTTCCTATATCCCAGGATATGTAGCCTTGGCCTACCACCTGCTAGAAGCACAAGTATTTTTGTCTAATGATTGGCTGAGAAACATTAGAATGGACCTTGTTGAGACCCTTAAAAGAATGTTGTTGTCTGGAAGACATTTTAGAACTAGGCCAATGGGAGAATATGACACAGCAAGCTTAAGGGCCACGTAAAGGTTCATCGCCTTAATGCTTAACAGGATTTTTGGAACAGCTCATGGTAAGAGCTTCAAATTAGAGTGGATGCCCATTATATTTTATGTTGCAACCCAAGGGACCATCTTCAACTGGGATAACATAGTGTCAAATAGTCTTTCATCCTGTATGGCCTCAGCTTTGGGAGGAGTGTCCCAAAAGAGGTCTGAATTTTACATGAGTTCCATACTCGTTGATTGTATACTATGCAACCAACCTTTCCACGGCCTGAGGTGCATCTGGGAAAGGGAGAGGATGCCTGTTTATTCTGCATACAATCCACTGTGGGTGCACAAGTACCAAAGTCATTACCGGGAGGTCTGTGAACATTTCATCATGCCAGTGTATACTCTCATTTTCCTAAAAGAATGTGACTGCATGTCGGAAGAGGCATTGTAGGTAATCGAAGAATATGCAGATTATTTCCTGACTGAGGATGGCCTCTACTTCAGAATGTTTGGAGGCTCCAGAGCACCCTCCGTGCTACCCAAATATGCCACAAACTACATCATTCATAAAGAGGCGGTCAGGCAAGTATTCCTGGATGGCATAGGAAGCTTTTTGTTTGAACATAAGAAGGTTGCCTATCCCCCTTTGCCTTTCAAGTTAGGAAGTTATAAGTTTACCAGAGTGAAGAAAGAAGATGAGTTTGTAGAAGAGTTGGAAAGGTTTCATTTTGGTGGGATGCCCTTCCATAGCAATGACTCCCATAGCAAAGTGGATGAACACTGCAAAGAGAACAACATCCATTTTGAATACACTCACCATTGGGACAGAGAAGAGTCTGTCTTCTGCAGTGCTTTGAACATAACAACCGTGAGGAAAAGGTTCAAAAAGAATATCACCACCAAGGGTGGGAAAGGGCAGGATGAACAAGCAAAAGCTGATGAAGAAGCCAGGAAAATAAATGAAGAAGCCCAAAGGTTGGCCCAAGAGGCTGCAGGGTGGCTTCAGGGAGAAGAGGAAGAAAAAAGAAGAGTTTCCCAAGAGGCAGCCAAAAAGGCAGAAGAAATGTGAGAAATGAAGAAGAAGAAAGGAAAAGAAAGCTTGATGAGGAGCTATAGAAAGAGGAAGCAGAGAGGATGAAGATGACCCAGAGAGCGACAGAATAGTCAGCCTCTGACACAGCTGAAATTCAGACCCAGGACATTGAGAACCCCAAGTTTTAGGACCCAGAAGCACCTGCTGTCAGCACACCTGGACAGTATATGGTCCCTACACTTAAGCTATTCCATTTCGAACAGAAGATAGGGGAAGAAATCCCTGATTTTAATATTGTCTTCTATGATAAGGAAAGAAAGAGGATAGTGAAGAGAACCGAAAAGAAGGTCGAAATAGAAGGTCTGTCCAGGAAGATGATAACGGATACAACCATTGTATATGGGACAGACCGAGATCCCAGATTCACCATTAGAGCAGGAGCTACATTGATCCACACTTCGAAGGATAATGTAGACAAAATCATGACAGATCTGTAGCAATCCAAGAAGTCTTCTGCTCAACTGAAAGACACATTAAGAAAGGAGAGAGAAGAAAACAGTAAGCTGAAGAGAAAATATGAGGACATGCAAAAGGAGATGAGGTCTTCAAAGGATGAACTCCAAGTTCTTCAAGCAGAAAGGAGGTCTATGGAAACTACACAAGAGTGTCTAGAGAGAGTGCAGCAAGAGTATCAGGAGCTAAGGGTTGAGAAGGAATAGCTGCAGGGAAAGATAGAAGACTTAGAGCTGCAAAAGACCACCTTGTAGGAAAATGAGAGGCAAGCTCAAGAACAAGAGATGAAACTTCGAGATCAGATTGCTTCTCTAACAACCACTTTAGAAGAAGCAAAAGAGCAGTAGGTTGACCTCCAACCTTTCAAGGAACATGTGCTGGCACAAAAGGCCAAGATGCTTCAGCTGCAGACTGCCATAGAAGAAAAGAGATGCAAATTTTTGCAAATAGACGGCCGATTAGAGGAAAATCTGGAGACTTCCTCTTATTTTGTTGATAGATTGTAGGATTTCCTGGAAGTCCTAACAGCAAGAATGGAAAGGCTGGAAAATAATGAAGAAACTCCTATAGAGCTGCCCTCGAAAGATTGACAGGCCCTTAAGCAGGATTATGACTTATTAGATTTTGCTATAAACACAGTAGAGGATTTCAAAAAGGCTGTTAGAAAGACGAAAGGAGCATGCACAGAATTTTTCAGAAGGCTCCTGATTACCTATAATCGGTGCCAAGTAAAAGCTGAGCAAAGGCTAGATGTTTTTCCAGACCACAACTCATTTGTGGAGATTTTATAGAAGAGGTATCAAGAGGAGGAAGCAAAAATACAGCACATTAAGGCCCTCGACCACCAGGTCTTAAGGAGTGAAGTAGATAATTCCTCCATCAGTGTGCAGCTATTGGAGGATCAGTTGCGTTTGAGTGTGCCCAGAATTGAGGCCATCAAGAACCAAGCTGCAAAGTTCGAGATAAACATTCAATTTTTGGAACCTTATGCGTTTGAAGGCATCGCCTCTGAGGCTTTGGCGTGGAAATTTTTTTTGAATACCCAAGTGGGGCCCTCCTCATGAATGACCATTCACTTGTGTAATATGCAACAATTTTGTAAACACTTGATGTAAGTGAGATATTGGGAGGCAAAGAGTTGGGGATCCCAAGGGTTATTTGTGGGCAGCCCAATAGTCTCATGCTTTCGTATAAATATAGGAGACTTAGAAGAACAAAGGGATTTTCCCAGTTAGACATGTAAAGAGATATTGTAAGAAGAACTACTTTTTTTTGCAATAAAGAATTATTGTTTTCCTGTCGGAAAAATTTTGGTGGGACATTCAAATGCTATGCTATGGATTGGTGAAAGATGAACTATTTCATTTTTCCATTTTTTGTCCATTAACTATGAGATCGTTCTAACTCTTAGAGCCTATGTTCTTATTTGAATGATTTCCAGTTTATTCTGTGAAATTACCACCATCAGTAATGCATGTTGTTCATAAATAATTGGCTATCTGATTGTCTAAATATCTTTAATCGTTCATGTGTTGTAGGAAGGAATATCAGCTATCTGTAATTTCTCTTTATAATGCATGCACCATACACATTACTCATAAATAAGTTACAATTTGGCTCCCCGGGGATAGATAGATAGATAGTTAGTTTTACTTTATTGCTGCATATGTGATTTAGATGCTTGTGAGTTCTAAGACAAGAGGTAAGAACCTGTGCATCACGTTGTGACTACTCCTTGCATCCTTTATCACCCTGCATGGTTAATTAGGCACGTGCATATCTTACTTTAAGTCAAAAATACAAAAAAATACACACGGTGGACCGGGCCGCAACCAGTAAAACCTTTATTTTTTGTTACTTGACCTACGGTATCCGGACGGATTCCCTATACCAAACAGTCACGGGTTAGTTGGGAATGTTGACTAGGGAGAATCCCTTGCTGTTGTTGCCTACGAATTTCTAGGCCTCAACAGTTTCTAGCGCTACAAGGAGGGCCACCAATGCATGGCTGGCCGTGGAAATCTATTTTCCCAAGATTACCCCACCATCAGATATTTGGAAGCTTTTGGCTTAACCCAAGTACTTACAAGCTTTGTTTTTGCCCTTGAAGCAAGTAAGCCCGGTTTTCACCTTATATTAATTCTTACTCAGACTCCAGTTCTTTCACCTTCGCTCATGGCTGGTATAAATGTGAATCAGCCCAACCCACTGCCAGTTTGGAGAGCTAGATCACCTTTGAACCTGACACCTCTGTTGCATAACCTACCTCAAGCTTTTGGAAAGTTGCTGCCTAAGTTTGACCCCGATGAAAAGACTGTTGTAGATGACCACTTGCAAAGTTTCTATTTAGTAGTAGAAGGGTTAAGGGCTAGGGAGTACAAATATGTTGTCTGTAGGTTATTCCCACATACCCTTAAAGGAGCAGCAGCATCCTGGTATTTCGATTTGCCTACAAACTCAATTCCTAAATGGGAGACCTTCGAAAGGATTTTCAGAAGTAAATACGTAGCCCAAAATACACATGCCTCACTAATGAAAGGTCTTGGTTTGTTAAAAAAAGATAAGGATGAGAAGGTACATCATTTTACTCAAAGGTTTTTAACATACCTAAAGAACTTTTCTGAAACTGACAAACCCTCAGACAAAGTATTAATTGAATATTATACCTCAGCCCTAGGACCTGAGTTGGCCATGTTTTCCAAAATGAAAACTCGACCTACGTTGGTAGAGACTTATGAAGAAGCAGAAAGGGTAGAGGCTGAAAAGGAAAGTATAGAAGACTATCCCAAGGAACCTGAAGAAAAAACTATCGGGAGAAGAACCTTATTGTTGTCTAAACCTAAAGAGGAACAATCACATGATTTTGAGGGAATGCTGAAAATGATTCAGAAACTATCCAACCGAATAATAGATCTGGAGAAAGAAAGGGAAGTTCAGAAAACTTACAAACCCTACTGCCAAAAAAGGGAGGATAACAACCAATTGAAGATCCATTCACCCAATTCAGCATCAATGAATATAACAGAGGTAGGGGGGGATAATTTCTGCACTTTCCACCAACAACCTCATTCTAAAAAGAAGTGTCATCAATGGTTAAATTCAATGACATTGGTTATGAATCAGCTGCTATACTCTAAATTGACTAAGGAAAGTGGTAAAGAGGAAAAGAAAAACAAGACCATAGAGAAACAAGAAGATGTTACCATGTTTTTATGGGATGGTGTTTCGCTTTTCAACACAGAAGAGAGTACTCTTAAATCTGAATATACACCTACAGCAGCAAAAGACACGGACCTAACAATTAAATACAATGCAATAATTTCAAAGATTACAAAATTACAAAAGAATGTCAAGAGACAGGAAGATGCTAATGTCGAAGATAAAACACCTGAAGTCACTACTGTCAACCAGGAAACAGAGACAATCAGCGAGCCTGTCAAACTTGTGGAAGAATAGGTAGGTGTTAATGAAGGAAACACTGAAGAAATTGAGGAGCTTAAAAAAGATGTACCCACTCAAAATCAACCGAGGGAAGAAGATATAGAACCAAGTTGGGAAGAAAAAGCTAAAACCCCGCCTTTTCTTTTGACTCTAGAAATGCTGAATCATAATGTGCATAATTGTTTGGTAGATTCTGGGTCATCGGTAAATGTTATGCCACTTGAAGTTTGCAAAAGGATTAATGGACAGCCAGAGCCCACTACCTGGGAAGTAGTGCAGCTAGATAGAACGGGTGTCAAAGTAGTGGGAGAAATGAAGAATGTTCTCATACGCTTATCTGCGAATAACAAGATATGTCAATTTATTGACATTATGGTGGCTGATGTACCAGATGGATATGGGATTATTCTTAACCGAGATTGGTCTGCCAAGTTAAAGGGTTATTTTTCTTCAGACTGGTCTCATTTATGGTTACCTCTTAAGGGTACCCCTAATCAAATTAAAATTTTGAGAGAACCTTACATGAAGCATATTGTCACTAAGCTGGGAGAAGGTAATGAATCTGCTATTTCTGTCCTGGGAAATTATCTAACAGAGCTCAAACTAAGATATCATACCACAGGGAAGGCCAGTTCTATGATTGACACTCAGCCTGAGCTCCTTCAACTTCCTCAGGCTGATAAGAATGACTGTGGACTAGTAGACATGGTTTCAATTTCAAAAATGGTACACTTAGACCATGGATAGGTTTGTGACCTACACTACAGCCTAGCCCTTTAACTCGTTGGATTGAAGAATTTTTAAGGGCAGGCACACATTTTCTTTTCTTTTTGCTTCATACATAAATAATTTGATGATGTTTTTATTTTGATTTATTGCTTTGATGTTGTTTTTTCTTTTAGTTTAATGCTTTGTTGCTAGTTCTTTTGGTTTTGAATAAAGAGGAAAACTTTTGATTGCAATGGAAACATCAGGGTTCTTAATTAACTGAAATCTTGAGCAAAAGACTGTGCTTTTAAAACATAGAATGTCTTCTAGTAGCAGTGTTCCCAATTGGCCATGCATTCATTGAAGCCCTACTTAACTCCTGTGAATAACTCAGAATTAAGAGGTCTGGAATACTATTTCGAGGCTCCATCCATTTCACATCTAAAATTTCCAAGGGAGTGGCAGCAAAGGACCCACGGAAAGGAAGCAAGGTAAACAATATATCATATATAAATGATCCCATGCCATGATTTCAGAAAAGCTAAAAGCTATCAAGAGTCAAAACTCCTTAAAGAAACAATACATATCAAAGCAAAGTATCAAAAGCATGAATTTCAAATTGCCAAAAGTTCCTCTCCGTCCGTGAGATGAAAAGTAAATTCTTTGCTCACACAAAAGGACACTATGGATAGAGGAGCCTGAATAAAATTCTGAAAGAAAGGCAGATGGAGGACTCAAAAGAACTAAAGTTCAAATGGCACAAAAGTGCAGTTGGCATGGGAATGAGGAACAAATGGATAATGTTGTTTACCATATGTTACAATCCTATGGTTTCCAAGCTGGAAACTACCTAAGGACAGGTAAAATGAATCTCACTTATCAGGCCTCAAAAGAGTTATTCAGACTTGCAAATATTTTTGATGTTACCATTTCCCAAATGAATGAACTGCTTTTCAATGATTTAAATGTATGGGTTGGCCAACTTAGGAATACAAACATCTAGAAGATTTCAATTTTTAGCTAGACAGTCTTTTACTGGGGAGGAGTTAAATCAGAAATCTGGGGTTCACCAGGTAGTCGTCAATTGTTGCAGCTGCAACATTTTCCCAAAATTCAAAAAATTTTGGGACCCTCCTTTTGCTTAGATTGGTTTGATTTTCTTCTTTGATTTGATTTAATGACTTTTCAGAAAGACTGCTTCTAATGCCTGAAATGATCCACTTTTGTTTTTGCCTTTGAGTGCATTTTTCAAGTGTTTGAATCGGAAGATTCTTTGCTTGCGCTCCCGCCGTTGCGGAGAAATAATAAGATCCACCCTCGATATTTGTCTCCGACACATTTGTCTCAATCGGCTAACTTTTGGTTTTCACATCGGAACATTTTATTACTACTTTCTCCGCAGTTGCGGATGGAAAACTACGAAGCCCCCTGATTATTGTGTTGACCTTTCAAGCTCCGCTTTGTTGTTTCGTCGATCCTTGGGTTTTGGGTTTCCACCGTTGCGGCCACAGAAAGAACTACCTTTCCGATCTTTTAATTGTTTTCTCTTCCGATTCAAACCTTACATAGCGGGGTGGACTGATTGTCCTTTATGACTCCGTCATTGCGGCTCCCTATTCCACTATCGCTCTGATTTTTAATCTCATAAGCTCCAACGTGTTATTATTTTCTCCCAGTTATCTCAGTGGTTAGCTTAGTGGTTTTTCCACTCGACGTTGCGGAAAGAAATATTCCTGTGACCTCCGACCCTTTTGTTTCTGCCATCCAATTTTTTTCACCGCTTATGGTTGACTATATATATATGGGGTCAGGCATGTGGATTATTCTATTACTATTACTATTCCGCTCAAGCTCAGTCGGACCCCCACTGTCGGTGTACCCTCGTTCCAGGTGGCTCGACCGTGGAAGCTTAACAGTTTTTTCCTGCCATACGCAACGAGGTTCCAGGTAGGCTTTTGTATGCTTTATCCCATTCCGTTTGGCTGAGTGTTTCTTGATTTTGCTCCACGATTAGGTTTTTACGGTCGTTTTCCCTTGGCCCCGTCATTTACTTACATATATAATGGGGGCTTGTAGCGTAACTGTCAGTGGTGAGTCTTATTTCCCATAGGGTGTTTTACTCTGCGGATGTATGTTTTCAACCCTACGCTTAGTGGTTGGGGAGATTGGTGCAAGCGGTCGTTACGCTGTCTGCGCCAATTTTCCCCGTTTGATGATAGGTCATTGGGGGACGGGTTTTTTTTTATGGCCTTCCTATGGTGCTTGCACTGGTTTCCCCCTCTTACGTTGCCCATGTTCTTTAAACCACAGCCACATTTTTCCGCGCTATTTCAAGCGACCTGATTCGCGGTCAGGTTTTGAGCCCGAGCTGGTTGGGGGTTATATAGAACTGCACAGTGTATTATTGACCATATATTTGCACAGACAGTGTCTTTCCTGAAAATGTACCATTGAAAACTTGCAAAAGCTCCCCGTTTTCCAACGCAACGCGATGATCATGGCGTCCACAGAGAGCCCAATTTTTCTTCACTTTAATGTAGATTTTGTTTCCCCACTCGATATTTGTTGATAGAACTGTTTTGGTAGTAGACAGCGGTGTTAGCTTGCACATATTTGCTTCATTTAACAAATTTATGTCATGTTAAACATATATGAAGTGAAATACTGCACATTGTTGTCTCAATGTTTGCAACTTATCTAGAAATGGCTTAATGATTATAATTTCATGAATGACAGGAAGATTTCGAACTCAAAATGTCAAAGAGGCAAAAGAAGAAGGCCCCTGTGGTCGAGGAGGATCCCGACGTGGAAGTTGTCACTAAAACCGAGTATATTTATGAGGACACCAAATGTATAACTGGTGTAGATCCCGAGTACCAATGGGGAGAGATATACAGGTTGATCACACGCCGAGAGGTGCCTAATATGGGCTTGGAGGAAGAAGGAATATACGCCAATATAGAGAGATATTCACTGATGAAGATTGCCACAAGACCAAATCTCTTCCCATGCTCTGAAGTGATTGGTTGGATTCTACCCCAGGCAGATGTAACCACTATGATCCTAGAAAATGTTGACAAACAAGGCTATGCTGCCTATAGCCCAGGATATGTAGCCCTGGCCTACCACCTGCCAAAAGCACAAGTATTTTTGTCAGATGATTGGCTGAGAAACATTAGAATGGACCTTGTTGAGACCCTTAAAGGAATGTTGTTGTCTGGAAGATATTTTAGAACCAGTGCAATGCGAGAATATGACATAGCAGGCTTAAGGGCCCCGTACAGGTTCATCGCCTTAATGCTTAACATGATTTTTGGAAGAGCTAATGGAAAGAGCTTCAAATTAGAGTGGATGGCCATTATCTTTTATGCTGCAACCCAAGGGACCATATTCAACTGGGCTAACATAGTGTCAAATAGTCTTTCAGCCTGTATGGCATCAGCTTTGGGAGGAGTGTCCCAAAAGAGGTCTGAATTTTACATGAGTTCCATACTCATTGATTGTATACTATGCAATCATCCTTTCCACGGCCTAAGGTGCATCTGGGACAGGGAGAGGATGCCTGTTTATTCTGCATACAAGCCACTGTGGGTGCACAAGTACCACAATCATTACCGGGAGGTATGTGAACATTTCATCATGCCAGTGTATACTCTCATTTTCCTGAAAGAATGTGACTGCATGTCGGAAGAGGCATTGCAGGTAATCGAAGAATATGCAGATTATTTCCTGACTGAGGATGGCCTCTACTTCAGAATGTTTGGAGGCTCCAGAGCACCCTCCCTGCTACCCAAATATGCCATAGACTACATCATTCATAAAGAGGCGGTCAGGAAAGTCTTCCTGGATGGCATAGGAAGATTTTTGTTTGAACATAAGAAGGCTGCCTATCCCCCTTTGCCTTTCAAGTTAGGAAGTTATAAGTTTACCAGAGTGAATAAAGCAAATGAGTTTGTAGAAGAGTTGGAAAGGTTTCATTTTGGTGAGATGCCCTTCCATAGAAATGACTCCCACAGCAAAGTGGCTGAACACTACAAAGAGAACAACGTCCATTTCGAATACACTCACCATTGGGATAGAGAAGAGTCCGTCTTCCGCAGTGCTTTGAACATAACAGCCTTGAGGAAAAGGTTCAAAAAGAAGATCACCATCAAGGGTGGGAAAGGGTAGGATGAACAAGTAAAAGCTGATGAAGAAGCTAGGAAAAGAAATGAAGAAGCCCAAAGGTTGGCCCAAGAGGCTTCAGGGTGGCTTCAGGGAGAAGAGGAATAAAAAAGAAGAGCTACCCAAGAGGTAGCCAAAAAGGTAGAAGAATATGTGAGAAATGAAGAAGAAGAAAGGAAAAGAAAGCTTGATGAGGAGCTACAGAAACAGGAAGCAAAGAGGATGAATCTGACCCAGACAGCGACCGAACAGCCAACCTCTGACACAGCTGACATTCAAACCCAGGACGTTGAGAACCCCAAGGTTCAGGACCCAGAAGCACCTGCTGTCAGCACACCTGGACAGTCTATGGTCCCCACACTTAAGCTGGTCCCTTTCAAACAGTAGATAGGGGATGAAATCCCTGATTTTAATATTGTCTTCTATGACAAGGAAAGGAAGAGGATAGTGAAGAGAACTGAAAAGAAGGTCGAAACTGGAGGTCTCTCCAGGAAGATGATAATGGATACAACCATTGTATATGGGACAGACCGAGATCCCAGATTCACCATTAGAGAAAGAGCTACATTGATCCACGCTTTGGAGGATAATGTAGACAAAATCATGATAGATCTGGAGCAATCCAAGAAGTCTTCTGCTAAACTGAAAGACACATTAAGAAAGGAGAGAGAAGAAAATAGTAAGGTGAAGAGAAAATATGAGAACATGCAAAAGGAGATGAGGTCTTCAAAGGATGAACTGCAAGTTCTTCAAGCAGAAAGGAGGTCTATGGAAACTACACAAGAGTGTCTTGAGAGAGTGCAGCAAGAGTATCAGGAGCTAAGGGTTGAGAAGGAACAGTTACTGGGAAAGATAGAATACTTAGAGCTGCAAAAGACCACCTTGGAGGCAAATGAGAGGCAAGCTCAAGAACAAGAGATGAAACTTCGAGAGCAGATTGCTTCTCTAACAACTGCTTTAGAAGAAGAAAAAGAGCAGCAGGTTGACCTCCAACCCTTCAAGGAACATGTGCTGGCACAAAAGGCCAAGATGCTTCAGCTGCAGACTGCCATAGAAGAAGAGAGATGCAAAGTTTTGAAAATAGACGACTGATTAGAGGAAATGCTGGCGACTTCCTCTTATTTTGTTGATAGATCGCAGGACGTCCTGGAAGTCCTGACAGCAAGAATGGCAAGGCTGGAAAATAATGGAGAAACTCCTGCAGAGCTATCCTCGAAAGATCAACAGGCCCTTAAGCAGGATTATGACTTATTAGAGTTTGTTATAAACACAGCAGAGGATTTCAAAAAGGCTATTAGAAATACGAAAGGAGCATGCACAAAAATTTTCAGAAGGCTCCTGATTACCTATAACCGGTGCCAAGTAGAAGCTGAGAAAAGGATAGACGTTTTTCCAGACCACAACTCATTTGTGGAGATTTTACAGAAGAGGTATCAAGAGGAGGAAGCAAAAATACAGCACATTAAGGCCCTCGACTACCAGGTCTTAATGAGTGAAGTAGATCATTCCACCATTAGTGTGCAGCTATTAGAGCATCAGTTGCGTTTGAGTGTTGATCCGTAGGACCTCAACTTTAGTGCATTAAAAGTTTGTTGTAAAAGAATGCGTGCAATAGGTTTAATTAATGGACAGTATTAGCAGAAATTAAATGCTCAAAACAGGAATGGAAACCACAACACTGATAGACAGATACAAGAAAGAAAACACAGAAACAGAGTCACAAACAGAAGTTGATAACGGAGTTCACCCCCTCCACTGGGCTATGTCCTCGGGTCCCTCTCCAATGGGTACCGATCCAATTAATGGATTTAAATGGTACAAAATGGTTCTGGCATCAACTTCTGCAACTACGAACAGAATGCTATACAAATTCTTCAAGACCTCTCTCTGGAATTTACAAATTGGCTTCCAAAATAAAAGAAAATCCAAACAGAGAAAACAATCGAATTTTAACTACAAACAACATCTGGACATTAACAGTAAAATGCCTTCTTCTATCCTCAGTCTCTGCAAAGAAAACTACAGAAAAGTTGTAAAACAGAATGCTGAATAGAAAGTCTTTAAGAGATCTCTCTGGAATTTACAAATTGGTCTTCAAAAGATTAAGAAGCCAAATAAAACAGAGAATGTCGACTTCCACAGCAAAACTCTGATTATAAAATAGCAGGTCACACCCTCCAATCCGAGCTTGGTGCTTCTGTTCTATCTCTGCAAGCTTCTCATAACAGAAATGAGGTTCTGTGCTCTCAACCATCTGAGTCCCCCTTCTGGTCACCAACTTCCTCTATTTAATCCTCATAAGTAACGGATTTGCCTACTTTCACATAGCTGTTCCATATGCCATTCGGCCAAATCGCGCCTCAAGTGTTTTGACATTCCCCACTCTGGCATAACTGCCAAGAAAGCTTCGCCAAACCATTACAAAGAAGCTGTACACATTATGAAATCCTTCCACATTGTGATGTTCCACCTGCCAAAGCGTTACTCATATGCCAAGATGGAACCAATGCATATGTTCCCTTCCCTGAAACACGGCATCAAACTATGTACTACTGCAAAAACCATTTTGAAATGTCCCCGCGCGAATCAATTGCGAAAGTTTTTAGTCATCTGATCTTCCGCCGTTGCGAAAGAGGACAAGCAACAGGCTTCGACGAAATCTATCTCAATCGGCTGTCGGTTGGTTTTTGAGTCAGAAGCTTTAGTTACTTCGGTTTCCATGGTTGTGGATGGGGAAGGTCTTGTGAGCTCCGCCGTTGCGGCTGCCGGAAGTGTTATCCTTCCGATCAAGATTGTGCCCATCGTTGCGGCTGCCGGAATCCTTTATACCTCTGCCGTTGCGGCTCCCGTTCTGCTCTGACTTCCGATCCTTTCTATCTCGACCGTTGTGGCTCTTTTATCGCTCTGGATTCCGATCCGTTCCGAACACCTCTAAGTTTCCACCGTTGTGGAAGGGGAAAGGATTGCAAGCCCCGCCGTTGCGGAAGAGGAAAGGCTTGTGAGCCCCGATGTTGCATAAGAGGAAAGGCTTGCGAGCCCTGCCATTGTGGAAGGGAAAATGCTTCCGACCTCCGATGCTGTCAACAGACCGTGAGCCAAACATTAAATGGTTAACCATTAACTACGTGGCCTTTCCACAATTGTTAAGGGAAATGTCACCGAGCTATGCGATATACATCACATGAATATCCCGCCAACATTGCAACATATTAGCATTTCATTTGATGGGGTTCATAGCATATATGCAAAGTCTAGTTTCGGAACATGTGGGCAAGCAACAACCTATGCGCATAGCATTCTCTATGCAAAACTATATGTAAGAACCATTTTAATAGCCATTTTTATTTATCTTGGATCAGTGTAACTTTGAAAGACGAATGACCCCCTGGATCAAGTGCAGCCAGAATTGAGGCCATCAAGAAGCAAGCTGCGAAGTTCGAGATAAACATTCAATTTTTGGAACCTTGTGCATTTGAAGGCATCTCCTTTGAGGATTTGGCGTGGAAAAAAATTCTGAATACCCAACTGGGGCCCTCCTCGTGAATGACCATTCACTAGTGTAATATGTAACAATTTTGTAAACACTTGATGTAAGTGAGATATTGGGAGGCGAAGATTTGGGGAGCCCAAGGGTTATTTGTGGGTAGCCCAAC
This sequence comes from Pseudotsuga menziesii, assembly GCA_001517045.1. Classification (NCBI taxonomy): domain Eukaryota; kingdom Viridiplantae; phylum Streptophyta; class Pinopsida; order Pinales; family Pinaceae; genus Pseudotsuga; species Pseudotsuga menziesii. The sequence continues at coordinate 24,177 of LPNX010263683.1, forward strand.
AGTCTCATGCTTTTGTATAAATATTGGAGACTTAGAAGAACAAAGGGATTTTTCCCAGTTAGACATGTAAAGAGATATTGTAAGAAGAACTACGTTTTTTTGCAATAAAGAATTATTGTTTGCTTGTCAGAGAAAGTTTGGTGGGATGTTCAAATGCTATGCTATGGATTGGTGAAAGATGAACTATTTCATTTTTCCAGTTTTTGTCCATTAACCGTGAGATCGTTCTAACTCTTAGAGCCTATGTTCTTGTTTGAATGATTTCTGGTTTATTTTGTGAAATTACCACCATGAGTAATGCATGTTGTTCATAAAAAATTGGCTATTTGATTGTCTAAATATATTTAATCGTTCATGTGTTGTAGGAAGGAATATCAGCTATCTGTAATTTCTCTTTATAATGCATGCACCATACACACTACTCATAAGATGCTTGTGATTTCTAAGACGAGAGGTAAGAACCTACGCATCACGTTGTGACTACTCCTTGCATCCTTTATCACCCTGCATGGTTAATTAGGCACATGCATATCATACTTTAAGTCAAAAATACAAAAAAATACACGCGGTGGACCGGGCCGCAATTGGTAAAACCTTTATTTTTTGTTACTTGACCTATGGTAGCCGGACCGCAAACCAGACGGATTCCCTATACCAAATAGTCACGAGCTAGTTGGGAATGTTGACTGGGGAGAATCCTTTGCTATTGTTGCCGGAGAATTTCCAGGCCTTAACACCTTCTTTGCTTGTAGGCGATTATGTATGCGATCTTTCCTACAAGTCAAATGCATTTGTATGGTTAGAAACATTTCATAAGGAATATTCATAATGGAAAACTCTTATGCATAAATATACAATCATGCAACTATTTTAGCCAATACAATATTCATCCATATCTCACGGAAACTTTCTAGATTCCTTCCATGTCTACCAGGACAACATTGAGATTGTGCACTAATTCTAGATAAGTAGAAATGGAGATTTGTATAGCACCATGAGATACTTACCCATTACATGCATATTAGTAGTACATTGTCATTAATGCAAGCATTCTATTATGCATAATACATCAACTGATTATAAATGAATGCATATTAAAAACAATATCGTGAAATGACATTTGAATACTTATATTTATTTGTTTCATGGGTAGACTCCTTCTTGACCCTTCATCTTCATCATCTTCTTCATTCATAATAGCATCATTTCTTATCCAAATGCTAAGATGGATAAGAGGTTCTTAAAGAGTTGAGTTATTCATATTCCTCATCGCTTGAGGGATCTTCTTTGGATGGTAAGAGATTGATATTCATTTGCTCCCATCTTCTCTTCTCTTATTATGAGTCAAGCTTCTTCTTCTTCCCAGAGTCTGCTGAAAGTAATCACTTCCTTCTGGCACACATTCCTTGCATGAATGAATCCCATGATCCTGGGAAGCCATTCAAGTTGGCTATCACCACTTCTACAAGTTATTCTTTGATTTGAGAGACCCTCATAAAGTATGATTGTATGGTCTCTCCATTTGGATCTTCACATTCTTTAACTATTTTCTCAAAGTCATATTCTGATTTATGTTCTCCCCTTCAAATAACTTGGTCAAAGAATCAAACATATTCGGTTTATTTAAGGAAGACACTTGTGGTACAAGGTTATCTGTAATTGAATCAACAATGATCTTCTTGGCCTTGACCAAGTTCTTCTTGTGTAAGGATTTTAGCCTCATCTCTCTCTAGAACTGGAACCTCTCTACTCATGTAGGTGTCCAATTCATTTTCTTTAGAGAGAACATATACTTTCATGCTCGTAATTTGTCAACTTCACCAAGCTTATCATCAAGCTGATGTGATAGATCACTTTGAAATGAGAACCTCAAATGAAAATATCAAAATATTAGATCTTACCAATTTGAGGTGTCCGTCCTGGTTCCGAAGCTACCTAATATAGGGTTTGTCAAAGAAACCCTAATTTTCAAAACTTATAATATTTTATATCTGATTGGATATAAAGATAGACCTATTCAAGGTGAGCTGTCCAATGTACTCATTTTCTGAAAACAGTGGAGGGAAACTCCCAGAACAGGAAGCCCTAGTTTTCCAATTTCTTCTGCAGAAATTCCTAATATTGTTTCTATGGTATCTCTGAAATTACTGCTCCTTTGTCTCTAAAATTTCGCAATTAGGTATCCTCTCCTGTCCCTGTTTTAACACCATAGGTTTCATCAGAATTGGTTTCACCAACTGGGACTTATGATCGTTTTCCCGAGGTGACCTGTTTCACGACTGTTCAGCATAGCGAAGTTGTACGGAATGCTACGTGTCATTGTTTTATCATACGGGTATGACACTTTTAACACAAAAAGTATAGTCTATGGAATTTTTGGAAAATATTCATAAATTTAATTTGGACCTTCGTATCCCTAGATATAGAAATTCTCCCCAAGTGTCCTGTTTGGGGATGAATCCTGGGAGAGGATGAAACCCTAACTTGGAGGGATCATATCTCCTAGAATATAGAGAATATGTGGCTGAATTTTGGAGACATTGTAAATTAGGATTTAATATTCATCCTATGAAATTTTTATCTCTTGATCCCTATCCAAACACAAGATATAGTTAATGTACCAAAACGTATCAGTTTTAGTATTTTAGGGTTTTTTCGGCTTGGGGTCAAACTAGGGTTTCACTTTCCCGGAGTTTCACCCAACCAAAAATCTCGACCCAGGTCTCTAAAATTTGATTGTGATGAGGATATAAATCCTATTCCAAGCTCACTCAAAAATTTCTTTTCTGTAGAAATCCCTAATTTCCCGCACCGAAAACTGAAAATGCTCGGAATTTAATTCCGCTTCGACAGAAAGATGCACCCTTCAATGGAGTGTCAGCCTAGCATACTTTTGTTGATGGATTGTGGAGAGAGACCCAAAAATTAATAATCCCTATCTTTTGTAGCTACATAATGTATTCTTCTCAGGTTAGCTCTGATACCATGTTAGATTTTTATCATTCAAGATAGCATTATGATCTTAGGATCTTTAACTGAGAGAATAACATGCATAGCAATAAACATAAGAGACAAGAGACACATAATTTTCCTCAGATAAACCATAAAGGAGAAAACCCCGCAACTTCCTCAAATATAGAATTAACACCAAAAGTAAAACCCGAAAACATAATATGATCTCTCAACAGCAGTAGTCTCTCTCTTGTCCCATCAACTTCTTTCTCTCACTCATGCACCCCAATGAGTGAGTGTGTGTGTGATAAATAGAGAGGCTCACTCTCTATTTATATTCTTTCATTCACTTAATGTCCTCTCCAACATGTCATACTCACTTAACAATTACTTACTAGAGCCGACATCTCTACGAGAGTTTAATAACCCTAGTACCCCACAACTTGTGGGGTCTTTGCCCCTTCGACCAACAACCAGGGTTATCCTTAACACAATGGTGGGGACTATTGCCCTGACTTACAATAACTCAACTAGGGTTGACTTCTCTAGGATAGTATAATAACCCTAGGGCCCCACAACTGCAGGGACTTTAACCCTTCATCAATAGGAGGGTTACCCACAACGAATTGACATGACTTGTTCACATTATAGAAACTCCCGATCGGAACATTGGGGCATGACTCAATTACATTATAAACACTTTCTGGAATAAACATTGGGGTACAATACATAAGATATACAAGTGAATACATTCCGAAGTTACAATTACATCAACATTTGAAATATTTTCTTTTTCTAATATTTCATATTTAACCTTGCAAGGTTTATAAAGATTAAAAGAGTTGTGTCATAAATTGTAAAGATGTATTAAGAGAAAAGGTTCAAAAAAAACAAAAATTGGAAAAAATCCTTAATATATAGTAAAATTAAGAATATTTTTTAATATTCTATAAGCCCAACTTAGCATTTCTCAAATTACCAAAATACATATATCTAATGTTTATATTTATATTTTCTAAATTTTTCTATATTCTTAAAAATTTTAATTTATATGTCACAATACTACATATCTACTCTACACACTATTTAAAAATTTATTTATTTGAAATATTTTTAAATTCTCTAGTTTTGGAGGCATGCTTTGATTTCTTTAGTAATGCAAAGTGGAAAGTATCATTAATTTCTTTTGGCGGTTAATACTAAGAGTTAAGAGTTAGGGTTGTAGGTAAAGCAACCTTCCTTAAGTCACTTAAAATGTATATATTACCAGCGTAGATCCAAATCCTAGGTTCTATTAAGCGTCAAGATGGATCAAATCTCTCGAGGTGCAAACCTATTCTTAGGTATCCATTGATTTGATTCAAACCAAAAGACAAATCTTTTTATTTAAGGTCCACATATAATATTTTTATTATTAATATTTAATATTATTTATGGCTAACATATAATATTTATTAGTATTTTTTATTTTGTTAGAAATGAACATTACAACATTTCCCCGTGCATGGTTTTAAAACCATATGCAAGGCCCTCCTACAACCATGGGTTGTTTAGGAGGCCTTGCACATGGTTTAAAGCCCTCCTAAACCATGTACAATAAAACCATGGGTTGTTTATAAGGCCTTGCACATGGTTTTAAAACCATGTGCAAGGCCAACATTTTTTTGCGGATAATTCAATTTGTTATTTTTTATTATTTTGTTAGGTAGGAACATTACAACATCTCTGCCATATTGTATTTTTTCCCTGACCCACATATTCTTTTTACAGATAATTAAATTTTTACTTTTTTATTGTTTTGTTAGGTAGGAAGATTACAAACGTTACAAACATTACATCATGTTATAATGTCTCTCCCATAATATTCACAATCACTATTATTTTTTGCTGACATGTTACAAATGTTACTAACATTACATCACGTTACAAGATCTCTCCCATAATATTCACTATCACTATTATTTTTTCCCAACATGTTACAAACGTTACTATTGTTACATCACGTTACAATATTTCCCCCATACTGGGCTGTAGAGTGCCTCTCGGCAATGAGCACAAGAGAAGCACCATGCCAACTATCTCATGCTCATTTCCAGGGCTACGATGTAAGCTATTTTTGTCTTTTTCGAGCTTAGAGCAAGAATGAAAAAGTACCAAGCGTCGTTATACACTTTTTACATGCTCGTGAAAATACCAATAGAAAGGTGTCGAGTCTACTTTTTCCTTTTTTAGACTTGCTAAAAGTGGATTATGAAAAAGGAACCTAGTTTGGGAGTTATATTTAGGCTCTTTTCAGTCTCCTCAAAACACAAAAAGATTGCCAACAAAACTTGTTACGTTCACGCTTGTAAAAGAATCAGAACGGTCGACTAGTTGGGGGTAGGTTATCTCTTTTTCGAACCGACTGGCCTTATTTACGAAAAAGGACATGTTGCAGTCTTCTTAGTCATTTTAGAATCTTTAAACATGAAATGAAAAATGAGTGTGATTTCATCGAACTCATAAAACAAAACGATGAAAGACCCTATTTTGGAATGAACCCCTCCTTTCTCAGGTTCATGAAAAATATGAGAATGGACTCGTCATTTGATGAGATTTAACGAGTATTTGATACCCTATTTGGACTTGTAAAAATTAAAATAGGCACTCACCTTTTGAGGTGGGGAAATTAAAGGAAAGGGAAAGGGTTTTCATTTTTTTTATGGAAGTAATCTACAATCCACCTTTGAGCATGGCACCTATCTGCATTTACATATCTCAACAGTTGGGTTTTTAGCTTGTCTCTGAGTCAATCCACTTTTGTGAGTCACCTGAATCCTTTGAGTCAATTCAAAGAATGCTTTGTCATATTCCTTTCATTACACCTAGTTCTATTCTCATTCAAGTCAATGTTGCCAAGTCATGTGTCATGCCACAAATTGTTCAAAGGATGTCTCTCCCAAAAAAATAACTCATCAATAAATTTACTTGTCCTTAAGAGTCAATCATGTCTGAGTTAGTTCTATCACTTCAAATCAAGTTTTGTTCCTAGTTTTGACTTCAAATCATTATCCAAGAATTAGACCTAGAAACCTAAAATAGTACCTTGAATCCTACATGCCTCAATGGCAGGTTTTCTTGTTTTCAATAGTAGGTTTTCATCAATGACCTCTGATTGAAAGATTCTGTCAAGTGTTTGAATTCAAAAAAAATTATTTGTACTTGGGGGAATGTACTAGGATACCTTGGGGATCATTGACATCAATGGTGATTTCCCTCGCACTTGTTAATAGTTGACATCAATGACTGGTAATCAAGTGGTTTCTACCATGTTCGACATCAACACATCTATTCACATGGTTCGAATTGTATCAGTTGGAGATGAGAATGAATACCCTGAGTGATTAGGCTTTATCATCATCATTTTCTATACTTAGGTTGTGTTTGGAGATCATTTTGAGTTATGACATGGATCCACATTGTATGTTTGGTGGTTACGTTTTGTATCTGAGGTTAAGTGACATGGATCTACTTTGTATGTTTCGTAGCTATGTCCTACCTCCTATATAATTTATTCATGGATCTACAGTGTATTATTGGTAGCCATGACGGATTCATAATCATATATATGCAATGTATTGGTCCCCAACTATGATTAGTTTAGATAAATCCAGTTATTGGCCCTGTGACGAGTCTATCTCTCTTTTCCTTTGTATCAGATGGAAAACTTGCAAAATATTTCACCTATCACTTCCTTCTAGCTTCATACTTTGAGGGGCATTCTTTTGCACCTAAAAATCCCACATTGCTTATCATCCTTCATGGGAATTTCACATTTCCTTTCAACCTCCCAGAAATACTGGCTTGAGTCACCTTGGTCATCTTTTTCCCATACCTAGAAGGGACGACGCCTTCATTTTTTTTACACAGAGGGTCAGTGGCATCTGTCATAGTTGACCCATAAGTGCCATTGTCTCCTTTCTTTGACAAAAACCCTAGGTCAGCTCGTTTGTCATTTCTACTAGGAGCGTTGATGGTCAAAAAATGAGAAAAAAAGAAGTTTTTGGAATTTTCCATGCGGAAGCCTCCGTGGAGTTAATTCCTACATGCTTGAGAGAGGTGGAATTCACTTCACTCACCTATAGGGATCTCATTCTATCCATTTTCTAAGTCATCTCATTGGTTCTAAGCCTATAAATGAAGCCTTCATGAGGAGAGTGGAGGAGGCTAGGAAAATCACCCTTATGCTATTAGTTTGAAGTCTGAATCAGAGGAAAAGTAGAGCTAGCTTATGGTTGGAGATATATTCATAGCTATAGAGTATTATAGACATTCTTGTTGAGATTGAATCCATCGACATCAAGGCTTTTTGTTTGCACTTATTTCTCATCCATAATTAATACAAAGACATTTCCCTTTCCTATATTTGATTGTATTGATTGTAATTAGATATTATCAGATTCCTTGATCATTGATATGAATAGTCAAATTTATCATGATGCTCTCATTCTGTTTGTTTGTCTTGTGATCTATTTTGCAGCTATTAAACCATTGCAAGGATTTTTTGGAGAGAATACAAAGAGATCCAAGGTTGAGGTATATTGTATTTCATGTTAGTTAATTTGATTATTCAAGGAAAGGATATGTTGTTGTGTCTTTTTGTTCTGTATTTGTGATTTACATTGTAGAGGAACAAGAACTGTCTGCACTGATTGAGAATTCCTGATAACATGATAATTCATGATAACATGCACAAGAGAAATAGAGAGACGAATAAGGAGACTGAATACAAGAGAAGTGATCTAATATATTCCCAAGTATTATTGATCAAATGAATTTATTATGAATCAATAAAGAATTGATTGATTATTACAATAGTAATACATCCTTATAAATTAAAGTTGATTTGGTGGAAGACAACTCATGCTATCTCATAAAGGAGACTTACAAAATATGATAAACCCCCATAGGTGGCTAAAGAAATTTCCTAATCAATAAAGGACCTCACAAACTAGAAAATTAATGAGTGAGTTGTCATGAATGATGGAAAAACATGTTAAAACTAGAATATGGAGAGAAAATAATGGAGAATGGGTTGGAAACAAAATATAGCACTTTCCTAGTTGACTAGCTTTACCGTATCCACAGAAAAGCATGAATACAGAAGAATAAATACATAATCTGCAGGAAGGCGCAGTTACTAATTCTAGAAGACAATAAAATGGAGATGATCAAACCAAAATCATGATAAATGCACTCATGGGGTATTTATGGAAATTTTTGACCATGTGGTGCAAGTGGATGCCAACTATCTAGGCTAGTAGGTAGGAATTTCATAAAAAATGATTAAATATTTGTATCCTAAGTATGAGGTGCATTTTTAATATTTCCACACCCCCATTTAAGTCTTAATTTATGATAATATGTTTGAAATAATGAAATTCATATGTATGCATATAGGTGCATATAGGACCCAACAACAAGGTTATGGTCACCCTTTACAAGTATTTTGTCCAGAAAAAACTGAGGAAAGAGGAAAACCTACATGGGGAAAATCCTCCATCAAGAAAGGACAAGGAAAAAAATTTGAAACATGTCTTAAATATGTATTTATATTCACTTTTATCAGATGAATGAATTTCTTCTGGTGAAATACTTTGATGAAGAAATTGTAGACTCCATGATCATGCGCTAGAGTGTAGAATCTGCAAGAAAGAAGAGAAGAGGCTCCTTGTATCTCATCATCTGATGAAGTAGGAGAATTATTTGAAGGATTATTGATGCTAAAAAACTCTGATATTAAAACACAATATGAAATGGAAAATATATATGTTGATACTCCTTCCCAAATAGTACAAAAATTAAGACAATCAGTTACACAATCAGTTCTTTGTATAGTTCCAAAATTGTGATGTGGATCACATATCATTCTTTCAATCTGATGTAGCACCTTCACATATCTAATATGAGGATGAAAATAATATTATATATCAAAAATATTATCATATGGCACAGAAAATCCAAAGGCTTCAGTCTCTCCATGAGGATATAGGGCTAGACTAGAAAACGTATGAGCAACTGGGGAAAAATGGTGAGTGTAAAAATATGAATGATGGATGGACTTGACGTATGAATCATAATTTTTTATAAAATATCCAAACATGTTTAAGATAATTCCAATTATTAATAATATCATATATAACCAACCAGTGAAAAATAGGCAAGACTTGAAACCATTTGATATAAGTAACACTCCATAAGAAACCAATGATGAATCAACTAGTGAACTTGGGGTTTGTATAGTCTTAGGAGTATTCATAGGTATGTTAGATGGTATGTATAGTGGTATATATGGTATCATGACATGCATATAATCATTAAAATATGCATCTAAATCAGAATTATAACCATTTGAATGGACTGAGGAAGAATTTCTTAAACACAAGTCAAGATCTAGTGAAAAATCAAAAGTATTAGGAGATGAATCTAGGAGACTGGTAGGTGGATTATAAAAGAAAGAAACTGAGGTTTATGATTATTATATATCAGAAGGTAAATATATATCATATATATGAGGAAATGATTTAACTCTGACACTCAAGGAATAGTTGATATCACCTTGGAACTGCGCACTATGACAATGTTCTGAAGGATCATCAGCCTTATCTAGCTCATCTGGAACTTCAATGTTATGCTTCCCAAGTAGATGAGACATGATGTCCATATTCTTCTTGAAAAATTTCTCTTAGGGTGAAATACCTTTCTGCAATAAGAACACTTCACTACAACAAATCCTGGAATTAGCGTCCCACTTAGCATCCCTTTTTAGTGTAATTTTTTTTTACATTGAGTGGTCAAACTAGACGCTAAATGGGACGTGTCATGGACAAAACTTAAAGTGTCCCAAAAAACGTCTTTTTTTGCTTCCTAAATAGCATCCTTTATGACATCCAAAATAGCGTCTCTTTTTTTGCTTCTAGAATAGCGTCCAACTTTGCTTCCTAAACAACATCAAGGTTTGCTTCCAAAATAGCACCCAACTTTGCTTCCTAAACAACATGGAGGTTTTCTTCCTAAATAATGTCCTTCTTTTATTCCTAGCGAGTGTCCACTTTTGCTTCTTAAATGACACCCCTATTAGCGCCATATTTGCATCCTTAATAGCACCATGTTAGCATCCAAATTAGCATCCATTTTTGCTACCACTTTAGCATCTCGTTTTGCACCATGTTTTACTTCCAAATATGTGCCAATTTTCGCTTTTAAATTTGCACCAATTTTTTCTTCCTTTTTTGCATCATTTTTTGCTACCAAAATGACGCCAAATATTTCTTCTATTGTTGCACAATATTTTGCTTCCTATGTAGTGCCATTTTTTGCATCCAAAGTAACGTCTTATTTTGCTACCATATCAACGCCATGTTTGGCTTCATCATTAGCACCATGTGTTGCATCCTTTTTAATGCCTAGTTTTGTGTCTCTCATGTTTTGGTCACTAATTTAGTCGTTTTTAGTATTTAACTGATATTATAATATCATTAGGGCATGGAGGAATAAGCCACCAACCTCCTACTTGTAAGGCAGGCACTCTTCGATTGAGCTAAAACCCTTTAAGAATTTGAGAACCTAACTTACAGAGTCCTCTATAACGGTAAAAATGATCAATACACAACTTTGAGTATCTAATGGTCGAACAAGGCAACAGAGAAAGAGGCTTTTGTAATACCAGAAAGGACACTCATCAACATCAACAGTGTTGCATTTATCAGAAGATGACAATGTAATAGTACCAATTTGGATAGACTTCACTCAGGCTTCCAAACCATAATAGACTGCATTTGTCTTGTTGTCCAGGTGTAACCACAATCTGCACAATTACATATATAAGGAAAGAGGAAATGTTATCATATTCCTCTCACTATTTTTAAGGACTATAGTAAAAGATATGACAATGTGATCTGAATGCATTTCAGTCATACAAACCTATCAGGCAATTTAAAATTTTCATCTTGAGCAAAGGATGAGCATTAATTTCTGTTTTTCATAAAGGACAAACTGTTAAAAGAGAGTCTCTACTTTTTTGGGGATGATTTTTTCAATGACCATGCTTGGATATGGTGCATGTGTAGAATTTCTAATCATAACTCCTACCCTCAATGGTTTTTGGTATTTGTATCCCGGTAACACTCAAGAGTAAAGCCTAGAAATGGGGTTAAGTATTGAAATTTGAACATAGATGAGTATAACAGTTCAGGATTTTATTGGGTTAATGTTTAGACGTTTATTGTGTTTGGTGAAGGTCATCAACATATAAAAAATATCTAAAGAGCAATAAGAATGATATAAATTTGAAATTACTTCCCATGAGTTCGAAGATAGGACTACCAAAACCTCTTCCCAATACAAAGATGCAATAATTATTTCAAAGAGTTTGACATTGTATGAACCATTGCCGCTTCAAGGCAACTTGATCTAAGAGAATGGGTGGATGTTACAATATGTAATGCACAAAAGTGCAATAAAAAATTAGATAGCGATAAAAATGTACTCATTAAATCCTTAAAAGAAAAACTTAGTGGTTGTTTGTGCATGTCAATACATCATGACCCATATCAAATGAAAATAAGGACCTTGATCTTGATTCTAAGCAAATAATCATGAGATTGAACTACTACACAATAGTGAATAATACCAATAGTTCTATTACACTCTGTTCTCTATAAATCAGGAGCACTAACCTCTCTCAAAATTGAGAAGTGCACCTCATGAGTAGACAATGCTAACATGATTAGATCAGCATCCTGCAGCCATTGGGACAAAGGAATTTACCAATAGCCATTTGGGACAAAGGAATTTACCAACAACAATATGGCATTTACCACCCTTTTATGCCTGCAACATGCATCACCATCTGAATATGATGCCAAACAAGAGTTTTCCAAGGAGCATTCTGAGACATGGCTGTTACAATCTATTTTGATGCTAATTTCCCCTGAGCTTTTAGGCCTGTCAACCCTATTCCTCACCGACCATTCTTTTTACATGTAACAAAAATAAAAGTCACATTATTTGAACATAGGATCAACCCAACAAATTTGAAGATCAGGAATATCATTTGGATTCAAGAAAACTAGAAAAAATTCTAAAATGAAACTCATACAAATAGAAAAAGCTAAAAATGCTAATTTTTTTACCAAAACAGGAAATTTTTTGTAGACTATGGAAGTTTCTAGTATGGACTCATCAAGTTTCTAGTATGGAATTGCCATCTTCGTTTATACTAACTAAATAATTATCAAATCTTGGAAACCCTCCCCACTGTTTACTGAGTATGGTTAGCTCATTTCAGCAGTAATCTTGATTCAGTGAGTGTTTTGACTCCTTAGTGAGTCTGTAATAATATTAGAACAACTACAACAACCTCCGAGAATGAAACATTAATCTAGAAAAATGGTTTTGATCCCCACTAAGATCTTCAATAATATTAAATCAACTACAACAACCTCCAAGGATGCAACATTTATCTACAAAAATGGTTTTTGACCTTTGGGCCTGATACTGCAGGTATACAGATCTTCCTTCCTTGGCTGCTTAAAATTGCTACAATAGCCAAAGAGTTATCGTTTATTTACCACTATTAATACCCTAGCTTGAACCAATCAGGGAAAAATATGTCAGATCATTTGCCCCAAGTTTTGGCAAGAGTGGTTATCTAATAAATTCAGCATATTTTAAAAAAAATAATTGGCAAATTAATAATGTGTGGTATTTAAATGAATTCGATCCTAATATTAAAAATGGCCTTTGGATATCTGAGCCAATATATAAGAATGATCATATATATATCAGGCACATAGGATCTTGTATGTTTTTTTCATTTGTTTAAACTTTTTCTACTAACATGGCAGAATAGATGCCAAAGATATTATTGCAGAACAACTTTTTTAACTATCACTGTTGCTGGAAAAAATAATACGTGGAAGAGAAAACCTTAATGTGAGTACTAAAAATAAGCTACAGTAAATTTATCTTTACATTTATCCATAAAAAGCAACAACATACACATTATATAATGAAATCATTCAAACGAGATATTAAATTGTTTTCGCTAAGATCCAAAATTAGGGCAAGAACCAATTATCAAAATTGGCTTTGGTATCCCATTCTCTTCAAAAGAGGGAAAAAAACACACTTCAGAAGAGGGGGAAAAGGCATAATAGGAATGAGAGAATGTGGCCAGGCATATTGTCTTCATAACCGCGTCAAGTATTTGAAAATAGCATCATAAGCAATTTATATAGAGATATGGAAGTTATTAATAGTATAGTAGTGGATTGCATCATACAGACAAGCTATCACTCAAAACTACTTGAAATAACCAAACATGAGAAATGAAATGCAATTAAAGTCCACGAATGACCAAAATAGGTCAATGAGACATGAAACTAGGAAGTAGAACCTTTGACAATAGCATTAAGGAGTTCCTATAGCGTCACACCTAAGAAGTTCTAATCTATAGCTAAGGTGAGTACATTCAATCCCAGACTCAAAACCATGAAGAATTTCAAGGCCAAAAATATTGACAATAGATGATACATATATATCAACATGTAGGGTCATTTATGAAGGCTAAAACTTCAAAAAATAATTGTTGCACAAACTGACAGAAAACACTTACCATGATATCCGGAGTAGCCGAGCTATAACACTTTGGTGAGCTTCACATTCTTGTCGACAAACTTCACTCAGGCTTCCGAACCGTACTTCAAATTTGTCATCCAAAAGGATGCTACTTGCTTGAACATCCCTGTAATCCAAAAGTAGTCATTGTTCAGTATTCTAAAAGACAGTATGCCAGTGTGAGAGTAGTTCCCCTAAAGTTTATGCATCCCATGAAAAGACAAGTAATAGCTAGACAATAAATTATGATATAAAAGCGTAACAAAATTGGAAAGGTCCAGCAGAAAAAATTGGTCTCAGTGGGATGTTAAGAATTTCATTCAACCATTACAGCCAATGAAATAATTCAAAATTCACTAATATGTATGCCTCGCAATAATGGGATGACTAAATCTAAATTTTATAATAATAATTGGAATTAGTTACACAATAACTAAAATTCAAACTCCTCCTACTTCAAAAGAAATTCGTGGATATTGGTTATAACTTATAATAAGCTTCACTACAAGCTAATTACATGCAAAAGTAGAGACACAATAACGTACTTTCAAGACATCCTTTTATTACAAAAATATATGTGGTATACAGGTGATTTGGAGTTTGACTTTGACCTTGAACATCATAGAAACCAAATTGGTAACAATATCAGTACATAAGTCTTGTCATCGGTACAGTATAAAGAAAAACCCGTCAAACTTTAAACAGTATAGAAGTCTTGGCATTGGTAACAATCGCAATTTGGAATATGATCTTGGTTTGAAAGAAACCATATTAAAAAAAACAGTATGAAATAAAGACCAAATAGAGAATGAATAGATTTAAAAGTGTCTTAAAATCAATCTTTCAAAACTCGGTTTAGTGAAAAACTCAGCCAGGCAGGAGAGTTTGAAATTAATTAAGGCTTTGGAAAAACTTAAGTAATTTTATTGAGCAGAATGGTAATTATTCTTTCATGTTTGGGTTACTTAAAATAATAAAGGGCCCATTGAATCCTTCATTGGGCTCATCGGTCAATCTTGCTGACCCCAAGAAAAAATCAGAAAATACCCATGGGTGCTTGCGAGTCAAATTTGACCGGTTTGGTTTGTTTTCTATGCTGAAAATAGGACAAGATTGTGGAAATTGAACCCAGTGATAGAACAATTTTACTCACAACAATTATCAATTGAACTTGCAAAACCACTCACAAAAGAGACTGAAAATGGAGCTGAACACTAAACTGTATTAATTTAGTGTACAATAGCCAACCCTGTAGCATAATAGGTTGCTGCATTAAATAATTACATAGGAGATTCAAATGCATGAGGAGGAAATTCGAATCTAGTCAAAAGCAGGCTTACTAAAATTAAGCAAATCCCCCATAGGTGCATAAAGTAGTTTCCAAATCAGTCATGGAGCTCACGAATTGGAAAAATCACTTACGCAAGATAAAGAGTGATGGAATGACAACTCATACATGCTTTTCATAGGATAAAAGAGTGATGTGGAGGACAAAAAACTAGTTAACCTCACCTAGTCAAACTTTCCCAATTTCCTTAAAGCACTAAAAGAGCAGGCAATAAAGCGGAAAAAGCAGAAGGGTTCCTAGGAGGCCAAGAATAAAGCAGAATTGATTCCTTGAGGTTTCCTAAGCACTACATGAGTCAAAATAGGCAATTTTGACCACTATGTATAGGTAAATGACAACTTGCATAAGGTGGGACACATGAACTAGGAAAATAAGACAAAAATAATTAAATTAATGTCTAAGGTAGCTAACTATGGGTTGATTATTCTAACACCCCCCCTTAATCCTGACATATGAGTAATATATCAGAAAATTATAGGGCCTAGCAACAAGCCTTAGTCACCCTTTACATACTGCATGTCCATTTAAACAAGGAAAGAGGCAAAAACAACATGGGAAAATCCTCCCTTAAACATGGACTATAAAACAAAATTTGGAAATCTTGTCTTCACTCATGCTTCACAGCATTATCAGAAATACCCAGCAGTGATTTGAGATTGCTGAAGGTCTTCTCACAAAATGATTTGGTGAAGATATCAGCTACTTGTTCTGAAGATGAACAGAAGAGTAGGTGAATGGTGCCATCATGCACAAGCTCTATGATGTAGTGCATATGGATCTCAATGTGTTTGGTTCTCTGCTTCTGAACTGGATCATTGCATATTCGAATGGTACTCTGGTTATCATAGTAGATGGTAGTTGAGTACTCTGATTCGAAGCCACAATCTCCAAGTAACCCCTGCAACCATAAACATTGAGTTGTTGCATTAACAAATCCTCTGTACTCTGCTTCTGTAGATGAGAGTGCAATGGCACTCTGTTTCTTGCTTGACCAGCTGATTGGCCCTTCTGCAAGCATGAACACATATCCTGATGTGGAATTTATGTCTGTTCTATCACCTGCCCAATCACTGTTAGTAAATCCAATCAAATCAAGATCAGATTTTGCTTTATAGAAGATCCCATGTGTCCTTGTTCCCTGAACAAAGTTAAGGATCCTTTTGGATGCTTTCCAATGGATCTCATGAGGCTGATCCATGTATCTAGAAGCCACACTTACTGCATAAGAAATATCAGGTCTATTATGTGTAAGATACAACAAACATCCAATCAATTGCCTATACAGTGTATTGTTTACCATAGGTGAAGAATCAGCTTCTTCCAGCTTCACTCCTGAAAGGAAATGAGTCTTGCTTGGTTTGCAGTCCTTCACTTTTAATTTGTTTAGAAAATCCAAGGCATACTTGGACTCGTGCACCTTGATTCCAGCTTTGGTTTGAGCAATCTCAAGCCCCAAAAATTGGCTTAAGATCCCCAAATCTGTCATGGAGAAGGCTTGGTTCATTGCACCCTTCAAGGAAGCAATCTCATCCTTTGAGCTTCCTGTAATGAGGAGGTCATCAACATATAACACAATGATCATTAATGAACCATTAATTAACTTCAAATAGACATTTGGATCTGATTTGCACCAAACAAAATTCAGTGATAGCAAGAAGCTATCAATCTTGGCATACCAAGCCCTGGGGGCTTGCTTTAGCCCATACAATGACTTTCTCAACTTGCACACAAGAGAAGGGTTAGTAGAAAATCCTTGAGGCTGCTGCATGTATATATATTCAATGAGATATCCATTCAGAAAGGCACATTTTACATCCATGTGATGTACCTCCCATTGCTTTGAGGCTGCAATGGCTAAGGCTAGCCTGATGGAGTCCATACTTGCCACTGGTGCAAAGGTCTCATTGTAATCTATGCCATGAACATGTGAGTAGCCCTTGGCTACCAATATGGCCTTGTACTTCAGAGTTGAACCATCAGCAGCAAATTTGGTCTTATACACCCACTTACACTGCACTAGCTTCCTCCCTGGGGGAAGATCCACTAGCTCCCAAGTGTTGCTCTTAAGGAGTGAGTTGAACTCTTCCTTCATGGATGCTTTCCATATTGGATATCCTGATCCATATTAATATGTCTAAGGATCTGATTCCACCATCATATAGCATTTCTTAGCAAACATAGGATCCTTCATGCACAAACCAACCTCAAATTGAGATCTAGTCCTTCTGGGGTCATTGGGATTCCCTGCTAGCTCTCCTGCTGCATGAAGAGTCTTAGCTGCCCATTTTGGCCTTGTATGGATGTTAGGATCTGCAATAAACTCATCACTATCAGACATATCAGAAACAGCATGTTCAACAATCTCTTCACTTACTTTCAAAGGCTCTGGTGGTGAAGAGGCTTCTCCAACTTCCACTGCTGCTAGGGGTTCTTCTTGAAACTGAACACACCTTTCAATGAAGGCTTTGTTTGTGCTATAATTTATCAGTTTGTACCCTTTTGAGTCTTCAGAGTACCCAACAAATAGGCACTCTTGGATTTGGGGCTGCAAAGCCTTTCTTTTTTCTGTTGGAATTCTAGCCCAAGCCCTTGAGCCAAAAATCCTGAAATGGGTCACATCTGGCTTGTGCCCACTCCATGCTTCGAAAGGAGTCATACCATCAAGCTGTTTGTGAGGCACCCTATTCTGGATATCAGCTGCACAGTTGATAGCTTCATCCTAGTACTTTGGTGGCAACGTTTTGGCCTCCATCATGCATGTTGCCATCTCCTTCAGTGATCTGTTCTTCCTCTCAGCAACACCATTTTGTTGTGGTGTGTAGGGGATAGAATGCTGCATATGAATACCTACATCTGCACAATATTGTATAAAATCAGACTTGACATACTCACCACCATTGTCAGATCTGAGGACCTTGAGTTTCCTCCCAGACTGGTTCTCAACCAAAGCCTTAAAGACTTTGAATAGGCAAAAAACTTCAGACTTGTGTTTCAGGAAGTAAACCCAGCAATACCTGGAAAAGTCATCTATGAAATTCAATGCATATTTGGCCTGACTCATGGACATATGATGGAATGGGCCAACAACATCACTGTGGATCAACTGGAGGGGTGCAAAGGTTCTCTCATGACTAGCTCTCTCAAATTTATGCTCTAGGTGTTTTCGTAGGATACAACCTTGGCAGACTCCTTTGGAAAATTTTATCTTGGGAAACCCTATGACCATCTCTTTTTCACTAAGATCAGAAAGATACTTGTAATTTTGGTGGCCAAATATTTCATGCCAAATCTTGCTTGCTTCATTAGCATGAATCAGAAGAGTAGAGGGGTTTGAGTAGGGTAGGAAGTGTGAGAACATGTATACCTTCTGAGCATGATTTGCAACTCCTTTTGCAATGAATTTACCACTTGAGATCTCTGTGATCTCAACTTCATTAGGGGATAATATGACCTTCTTTGGAGACCCAGTGTGAGTCATCTGGTACACTGATAAGAGGTTAGAGGCAAGACCAGGCACATACAACACATTGCTGAACTGGCCATGATCAAGATCAATCCTCCCTTTGCCCAAACTTTCAGTGAGAGAGTCATCTCCTAGTACTATAGGTGGTCCCTTCGACATGTCAAGTGAGGAGAATGCCTCCTTGGTCGAAACCATGTGTCTTGAAGCTCCAGAATCAATGATGAAACTAGGTGAGCTTGATGTGCCAGCAACCAATGCATGAACTCTCTCTCTGTCTTTTGAACTTGATCCTCCTTCTCTCTTCTTTGAGCTATCTGGAAGGGAGATGCCATTCTTCTCCAGGAGTTGGGTCAGCATGTCTATTTGCTTCTTCATACAAGAGCTTTCAGTGTGATTTCCCTTATTGCAGTATGCGCACTTGCTCATTTCTCCTTTATTCTTCTTCTTCTGGTTATTCTTCTTGGAACCTTGTGGCTCCTCCGGAGACTTTTTCTTGTCTCTCTTTTGCTCAGGTGGCTTTTTAGTTTTCTTTTTTCTTTTTGAATCCACCCTCGAATCTCCAGCAAATAGAGCTTGGTCTTTGGATGGTTTGATGGTGCCCATCATCACCAGCTTGTCTTGTTCTTGTGTGAGAGATTCCATGAAATCTACAAGGCTAGGCATCTTCTGTAATGTCCCGGTTTTGACCCCGTTACATTAGATGTATATGATGTATAAATTGTAAATGATCAGGGTGTGGAGCTAAAGGCCAAGGCCCCACCATTGATCGGTTATGTTATGTTTTGGATTTGAATTGTCACCGATGGTATATTGAGGCATGCGGCATATATTATGAAGGTCATCATGTAAATATGCATCTATAATTAAAAATGAACCCGACCAGCTACGATCGCAGCAACTAAAATGAGAAAGGGGCATGATTTTCACAAGGATAGGGGTGGGGGAAATTGTCAACCTTGGCCAATGAGAGAAAAACCCATATGTCTTCTTCCTTTGTTTTATTCCCACTTTCATTAAGAATGGTTACTGGTGGTTGAGGCAGTTATTGTCTTTGGGAGTGGAGTGGCAGGATTGTCAGTCCTCACCCACACGCACACTCCACCACAGCAGTTGACTTCACAATGGAAGGGAAAAACATTCACGCACTCTCTAATTGGGACCTCATGATTTTGCTGTTCATCCTCTCACGCAGATCTTCTTCTCTCCACGACTATGCTGAAGGCTCACGCACTTCCAATTTTCGCGTCCTTCCTGTTGTTTGTTCATTCACAGACAAAAATGGAGTTGTTTTTCCTCATGCAGGACCTCCATTGTCTGTTCATTCCTCACAGGGTCGGATTGTTTTCCACGTACAGGATTTTCCTGGTTTTTATCCACGTATTTTTCCTCTGCGGATCTATGGATGGTTTGGCTGTATTCTTCCCTCACAGACTGATTCATGGGTCCTGCGTTGTCGTTTTCATTCACGCCCAGGCCGGGGAACTATAATCTCTTTCCCAGCATGGTCTATGTATGTTTTCCCGGTGACTTCATTGCCCAAGGACGGGTTGAGTTTTCCCCACGTTGTGAGCCACGTCCACTGATGCATTTCGGGGGTTGTTAATTTCCCCAGGCCATGAGCTGTGTTTGTTGTTACGTTTGGGGACTGCTGTAGATGGTTTGAAGTCATTTTCCCTGGTTTAAGCTGTGATAGCTAAATTGATTACCTGAGTGCAATGGTTGGTCTTCGGACTGTATTGGGAGCAAGGATGGGGGATTAGTTTTGCTTGATAAACCTGGTGGCTAGAAACCACACAGACAGAGCTAGAGGGCTGGCCTTCTTCTCCATCACCCCTGAATAGCACTGGAAGGGAATGCAGAGCCTGAGGGACTGTGTAGCATAGAAGGGACTTATTCCTTGTGTTGGGTGTGTTTGGGTGTCTTAGAGGTCAAGCTAGATCTGGTGTAGGTGTTCTTGGCTCTGCAATGAGCTCACCAGCTTAGCATTTGGCCTTTCCCAACTCCTTGATGGCTTGATAAACCCAACTTTGTTGGCTTGGCTGTGTGTTTTGTATATCCTTGGCTATGTGTAAGCCTTCTAGTTCCCTTATCCCTTGGAGAATCATGCCCATCTCGGGGGTGGCAGCGCTGCTGAGAGATTCAGGAGCACGCTGGCCTATGGTTGGGTGGAACGTTGCAGCGACGTAGCTGTTTGCGGAGCAAAGTTTTCATAAGATAAGTAATCTTGTCCATTTTTACTTCTACAACCGTGATTACTGTTAATGATATGATGAACATGTTAAAATCAATGCTTGTGTGAATGCATGTTGATTCCGTTGCGCAAGATAAATAAATATAGCTGTGCATGATAAACAATTTCGTTTGTGCATGTTATACTGCAATGCATTTTATTTCAGCATCTTGTTTCAGCAAATTTTTATGCATGTACATGTTCATGGGGCTCTTAGCCCGCTGTGATTAAAGTTTGGGTCGTGTCCTCTACGTTGGTCGGAGGCATGGGGACGTGACATCTTCCAGGTTCGAGCTGTCAACTTTGTGGCATAGAAGGTCGAAACAAACACTGAATAGTCAGGGCCAAGCTTCGAGAGTATGGCCAAGACCAGCTGATCATCCTTCTTTTCGATCCCACATTGTTTTAGCTACAAAACAAGTGCTTTGAACTTGGAGAAATAGAGTTGCAGAGATTCAAAGCTACTAAGACTCAGGGAAATCAGGTCATTTTAAATTTGATGTCCCCTCATCTCATCTTTATTTCCAAAAAGATCAGTAAGCTTCTCCCATACTTCATTCAGTGATGTCAATCCATCAAGATGGAAAAGGAGGTCTCTGGAAATACTCAGACACAAGAGACCATAGGCCTCATCCCTCCTGTTGTGCCATTTTATCTTCTCTGCAGCTGCATTGGGCTCTGCTTCTGTTTCCATAGTCACCCTGTAGAGGCCTTTCACTCTCAATAGTATCTCCATCTCTGCTTTCCATTCAAATAAATTGAAAGGAGTCAATATGATCTTCTGAGATTGATCCATAGCTCAGAAATTGTCCCGGCTGTCAGTAGAAGCCTCCCAGTCACTGATGTCGAACCTACAAAAAAAACTTGAAGGAGAGAAATCGATCTATAATGGCTCTGATACCATGTGGAAATTGAAACCAGTGATAGAACAATTTTACTCACAACAATTATCAATTGAACTTGCAAAATCACTCACAAAAGAGACTGAAAATGGAGCTGAACACTAAACTGTATTAACTCGGTGTACAATAGCCAACCCTGTAACATAATATGTTGCTGCATTAAATAATTACATAGGATATTCGAATGCATGAGGAGGCAATTCGAATCTAGTCAAAAGCGGTCTTACTTAAATTAAGCAAATCCCCCATGGGTGCATAAAGTAGTTTCCAAATTAGTCATGGAGCTCATGAATTGGAAAAAGCACTTAAGCAAGCTAAAGAGTGATGGAATGAAAAATCATACATGATTTTCATAGGAGAAAAGAGTGGAGGATGTGGAGGACAAAAAACTAGTTAACCTCACCTAGTCAAACTTTCCCAATTGCCTTAAAGCACTGAAAAAGCAGGCAATAAAGCAGAAAAAGCAGAAGGGCGCCTAGGAGGCCAGGAATAAAGTAGAATTGATTCCTTGAGGTTTCCCAAGTGCTACATGAGTCAAAATAGGCAAGTTTGACCACTATGGATAGGTAAATGACAACTTGCATAAGGTGGGACACATGAACTAGGCAAATAAGACAAAAATAATTAAATTAATGTCTAAGGTAGCTAACTATGGGTTGATTATTCTAACAAAGATGTGCTCCTAACAATCGTTGCAATGCCATTGATGTATCTCAATTACAGATAGCATTGTCCACCCTGTTGTGTAGGATTAAATGCTGTGTGGAGTTGTGTGTACACAGTTGGATATAAAAAAAATCAGATCCAACTACATACACACCACCCCATGTTGCATTTAACACTCTATCGTAGGATGGATATTGCTCGACCTAGCTCACTCTACTTGAAACAAGAATTGTGGTAGGATAAGCTTTCCACAATGACCTGGCACGGGGTAAACAATCATCAACGTAATTTCTTTAACCTTACCATAATTCCTAAAAATACAAATATGAAATAACCCCCGAGTTTGTATTATTATATTGAAGATAAATAAGGTCAAAATAATCTCTCTCAACCTTGTATTGAAATCAAAATCCAATGAAATACAAGTACCTTGGTCTATTCTCTAGACTTCTAGTTTCTTTTCGGGATGCTATTTTGCTAAATAGTTGCTAGGATAAATATTGATGACATTCTATATTATGTTTTATCACTTTATGAACATGTTTTTAAATTTCAATGAAGATGTACACTCTAATGTTTTCAAAATATATGTTTAATCATGATTCATTTCTGATGCCATATTTTTATTTATATGATTCAATGACTATCGTGTTCAAAGTTCAAACTTCATTCAATGTTGTCATGTTCATTATTTCTATGATTCTATGACTATCATGTTCATTGTTGATGTGTTTAATGTTCATAGTTTAATAAGCATAATGAGTTTTATTGAAAATTTTCATATATTTTTTAATTTCCATATATTTTAGTCATTCGAACTTAATGTGAATTTTATGCCGATTTTTATCGCCAAAATTTTAAGTGCCAAATTTTTGCCGAATTTTAAGGTCGTCGAATTCGAACATGAACTCGAACTAGGTGACTTAGGTATAGATTTTCCTCATAACTTATTTTCTCTCGATGTTGAATAATTCATGATGTATCATTGGCTACAACAGTTTCTCCAAGATGTCTAAATCCATCTCTTGCATTGTCCAAATCTTGAGGCATTCCCTCGTCCTCAAGACCGTAGGGAATGATGTCACCTACAACCATACACTTCTAAGAATTGACAATTTCTTTGGGAAAAAGAAGGTGCAATTATTGCACACGAAGGTTGTCGTCCAAATGATAGTGTTGTAAACTTGTAGAGACATAGTGCTTGTAAGCATGTGCAAGCACTAGAGAATTGTTTCCATGTTGAAAGTAGTTGATCCTAACATAAGAGGGCAGCCCACACTTCCTCTTGTGAATTTTCTATGTGATGGAATTTCCTGTTGGGGACTCACTAAACAAGTGAAGACTAGATTTCGACTTGGAATTTTCTATCTGATGGCATTGCCTGTTGGGGCCTCACTAAACAAGTGAAGACTATATTTTGACTTGGATTCCCTTGGCTACCAAGATAGGACATCTCCAACTCT
Organism: Pseudotsuga menziesii; assembly: GCA_001517045.1. Taxonomy (NCBI): domain Eukaryota; kingdom Viridiplantae; phylum Streptophyta; class Pinopsida; order Pinales; family Pinaceae; genus Pseudotsuga; species Pseudotsuga menziesii. Next base: position 47,860 of record LPNX010263683.1, read on the forward strand.
AATAATGAAAGAGATTTGCATGTTGAAGATGAGAATGAATTCTGATTGAAGAGTTTAGATCTGAAGATTGCTCAAAGTAGAGAATCAATGAGCAGACTTTTGCGCTATTGCGACAAGTGAGCAAAAAAATAGAGCCATAGCCATAGCCAAAGCTAGTAGCTAGAGCCATGAGCCAAAGTTAGAACTGTAGCAAAGAGCTTGATTTGACAATCGTATTCCAAAGAAGTATATGTAAGGCACACTGATCCAAAGCGTGGTTTCCTTCTAAGTTTTTGGAGACCAAAAATCCTGTCAATGGAGAAGTGTAATCTGAAATGGGTACGGAGATTCTGAACAAAATGAATGGGTTTTAAATATTAGTACACAAAAAAAAAATTGATGATGTATGAGGGTTGAAACAAAAAAGACAATGCAAGCAATACAAAATTAAATGAGAGAAAACATAAAAAAAGAATTAAATGAGAAAATAAAAATAAAAATACAAGAGAAGAGAGATGGGAATAGGAAATTAAAGGTGAGATCTTTGGAGCTTTATCGTCTTGTAATTGCACTTGCAAAGGATTTTTGTTGGCCAAGAGGTGAGGATGCACAAAAGCTAAGTTGTCTAAATTGTTGAATGGTCCTAGAGCCATGAGCTGCATTGTAACTTAAAATTGTTAAAATGAAGGTTGAAAAACATTTGAAGTTGCTTTTCATATTTGGGTTTTTAGGGTAAAATCTCTGAGTTTTATTCTATGTAATGGTATTGTTGCATTCTGCTTCCCTAAATAATTGTTATGATAAATTTCAGAATAGAATCAAGCCTGGCCCATCATATTGCTATTTCCAACAGGAAAATATCCTACACCGTTCATTTAATGGTGTCCAGTAGATCAATGGTTGTAATAGTATGGTTGTTGAGCTACATTCTATCCTCCTAATTTCATAAATAATTATCCATTCATGCTCTAAGAGGTCACTGAGCAACCAACAGGCCATACGAATCCCTTTTATGGTCATACGCATTCCTCTTATGGCCTGTGTGTCGTCCAAAGGAGAATCGAACTCTCCAATCTGAGCAATGGGAGAATATCCTCCTACAACCATTCAATTGATGTGAAACTCTTATTAGATGATAGTTCTATTGTTTAATTAGACCATAGTAGGAGAAATTTCCTTAATCTATCTTAATCACTAGCCTCGATCGACAAAACACCACAACTTCAGTTACCTGGGTTGTATTCTTACTTTGGGGTAAAGGAGCCTTTGAAGCAAAGGCGTTACAATTATTCTCAATTCTTGGAGCACTTTATTTTTATTTCCTGTGGGAAATGATATCTCAAATGCTAGATTAATTTGTTAGAATTGTGGTTGGTCTTCCTTTGGATTGCAATAAAGCATTCCTTCCTTGGGTGACAATTAATGGAAAGAAGCTTTAGAATGTTCCTTTCGTTGGTAACAATTAAAGAGTAATAAAAATATCATTGAAATCAACAGTTTTCTGTGTTTTTAAATGGATTTTAGATAGGACACTTGATTGGGTACACCATACTCTAATTTCATGAGAAACGATTTGTAACCAATTGGTAAAATAATTAATTGAAAAACATGTATAACCAGTGTGGGTGTAAAAAATATGGTGAGTGTACCAGTGTGCAAAATTTTTAGTAGTTCACCACTGGGCTAAAACAGCTACATCATACAATTATGCAGACATGCCAATTCATAGATTTTTTAAAGAGCCCAACCAATGTTCAAAGTTGTCAAGGAAAATCTCTAAATGGAAAAAAGTTCAATAAGAATTTCTGAGATTAACATGGGTGAGAAAAGACAATCAAATTCTTTTAGGATGATGCAAATACACACAGATAGGACATGGCAATTTTATTGAATTATTTTGAAGATAAACTCTACAGTTTTTCTTCTAAGACCTTTTTCTTTCGTGTTGAATTCCCTAAATCACTAATGTTCTTTTAAGAGTGGATAGACAAGAAGGGCATGGTACATCCAATCAAGAATAAATTGTATTTACTTACATGATGCAAATTGCTCTGCAACCCATACCAGTGTAATTTTATTGTATTTCCACCTTCATCTATAGTAAAACCCACATGCAAAGGCTGCATTTTTTCATTCATCAGTATCAATGAATAAGTTTCCAATACAGGCAGTGACCTTTTGAAGTCAAAACAAAAAAAAAACTCCCTTGTATATTTTAATTTATCCTTTCTGAATTTTCATGCAATGAGCACATGTATTTGAATTTTTCATATGGGAAATTAATAAATAAATAGTAGAGGACCTTATAGATATCTCCCATGAAATGAGAGAGAAATAGTAAGGCTTTTGTTAAATTATCTGCAATTTATACAACTGTGCATTAGTATCCATTGGTAAAATAAGACAGCATTTAAATATAATTTACGGCAAAAGAAGCAAAATGAGGAATACAACATAGATAGACAACTCATTCTAACAGGATGACTATCCAAAAAGCCATACAATTTTCACGAGTGGCTCTGCTGCCATAATTTCCAAGTTGGGAAGTGTACTTTTTTATGGCACCATCAACACACATTCCTTCCTTTCCTTCAGCATTATGGAAGTCCCCTGTTTGCAAACAAACATAAAATAAAAAAAATGCTCTGATAAGGATGCTACTCAGGTATTTATATGTTGCATACCCTTCAGTATCAGTTTCTCCTGAAGATACAAATAATTCTCTTGAGCAATTCAAGTTATACCCATCTTATGATGGAAAACTCTACACACCATGACAAATAGAATCCAAAATTGATGAGCAAGAAAAATGAGACTATTTGACAAAAGCAGAGACAAAATACCAAGTTAAAATAGCTAATCATGAGAATGAAGTGTATTTTGGAAAATAAAACTTACTAGAATACGTATAGGTACAGTTGTTATATGGTGTGTCAATGAAATGTAATGGAATTGACCAGCGATATCTGAACTGCTCTTGATCAGCCCATGAACAAAGAGAAGAAAGATTGCCTTTTGCATAGTCAGGGAGGAGTTTGTTCATTGCCATTGATGCTTCTTCACTAAGAAGTGGTTGTACTTCTCAATAAAATAGTAATTCAAACTATTAACCAATTTATAAAACATATCAATTAATAAAACAATGAAATATATATATATCAATTCCCCAAGTTCGCTAAGCCATGGGCTCAATTGACAGTCCTTCCTCCACCAACTTTTAGATAAGGGGTCCCTCTAATGAAGGACTTTTTCAAGGCCTTAGCATCTTAGGAAACTTCTGAACAAATCGTGAAGATGGGAAATGGACAGTTCACCAAGCAATAGGAAGTGGAGGAGGTGTTTGTTAGCAATTATAGAGCAGTTTTTCCAGTGTCTAGGCCTCATGGAGCAATGCAGGGGAGCCACTAGCCATATAAATTTGTCTTGACAGGGTCCTTAGTATACTTTTTGAGGTGGAGGAAAGAATGTCTCAGACATCATTTACCATGGAAAAATTGGCAGTTTCCCTGATAGAGATGGTTGAGGTTAAGTTGTTGGAATTGGTGGAGGATACATTGTTAAAATTGTATTGCTTTTTATAAAAATCTTATGAGGTCACACGAGATTTTCTTATAAGATCAGATGAGATATTGTTGGATTGGACTTATTTCAGTTATAAAAAAAACAAGCATTACAAATGGTTAATAAGAATTTGTTTCCTAATGATAATTGCCTAGAGAAGATGGACTTCATCAGAAGACAGTTCATTCAAAATAGTGCCTAGTCCTCCACATCCTTTTATTTAAGAGTGACATTGAAATAGTTTACAAATGTATTGATTGGTCCTATATTCTGAGCATGTTTAAGGCTTTTAGTTTTGACAACTTTATGTTAAAGCAATGAAGGCTCTCTTGCTAGAGGCTTCACTTAACTTATCTATTGACAGATGCAAGTCCAAAGGATGTGGAATTCTTCATGTCGATGTAGCAAGCTTTTTCACTGGCCTCAGCTCTGTGTTATGGAAGCAAATTTCATGGGCTATCTCATCTCTTTAGGAACAAGGACTTAACAATTGGTGAATGAACACTTCGTGGATTACTTTTTTCATCATCCTTCAGAGCCCGGGATCCATGGAAAAAACTATGAATTACTTCAAAATATCTTATAATGCTTCAAGATCCAAAATCCAGTGAGCTATAACTGACTATTACAAATGAAATTTATAGCCTTTAGGACTTTCCTGATGATCTTACTAGTAAGGGACTTTCCCAAATCCAACCTACTCACGTACTTCTGTTGTAGGTGTACATAGATCATGTTATATAGATAATAGATCCACAAGGTAAGCTCACAAGAATGAAAAATAGGGCCGAAAAGTTTGACAGACTAATGGAGATGTAGATTTGTCCTAATAATGTATATATGCATAAAAACAAACATACAGTGCTCAATAAATATATATATTCTGGAAATTGTGCTTGCAGCCCAAATTGTAAATCCATATACTTCTTGCTATGTGGGTTCATAGAGCTTATCTTGCAAACCGAAGTAATGATGAAGTATTGATATACATTTTCAGTATTTTTAAAATTTTGAAGGGAGGCCAATGGGGGTGTCATCGTTATTGGTTGTGACATGAATATGTATACTTGTTCAAAAACCTCCTCATCCTTTGTGATACCTAACCTGTCATGGGAAGTGAATATGTTCTTCGATGAATATGTAGACTTGCTCAAAAACCTCGTCTCCTTTGTGGGATGTGTCATGGGAAGGGATTTGGGGATGTGTCATGGGAAGGGATTTTAGTATATGTGTAAATAATAAACAGTGAGTAATAAATATTGGATACACTGTATTTGGTTTCTTGGCGTAATTTATACTACAGATTTTTCTCTTAACAAGGAAAATATATATAAACCAACTAATTTCAAACCAGAAAATATGTGAGGACATAGTTCCTTTGCATTAGGAATTCAGTCAGATTTCTTCAAGTTTCTCAGAAACTAGAAGAAAGTACAAGTGGGAAGTTACTCTAGTTCTTCAAAGATATAAACCTTTACTCAATCTACAACAACAAGCAAATAT